>CM043111.1:33430162-33678336 GCA_023701765.1 Hylyphantes graminicola | reverse complement strand
TGAAAAGATTAAAAATTTAAATATATATAATTCATCACGTTTTGGCTTCGATGCTATGTTTATAATAAGAATACGGAGGAAACCAAAACCTTTGAAAACACTTGTAACGATTGTGTCCTCCACTTGTACAGGCAGGGTTTTGTAACTTGTCTATGACGATATTAAAACTTCTTCCAAACTTCGTTTGAATGTTTTGAAAAGAAGTATTTTACATTTTAATGAATAAGAAACATTTCAGCGATTTTCATTATACTTTGAATTCATGTTAATTTACTTTACTGCCAAAACTGACGCCTTCCAAAAAAAATTTTTGAAGAAAATATACATAAATAATGATAACATCGCAGAATGAATTAAATAATTGTATATTCATTTCAAAATATGCATTTTTGAATAACTATATTTTAAATTATAATGAGACACAACTTGTATTCCTATTTTCAAGTACGAAAGTCCTGTAAAAGAACTTGTGCAATAAGCTGCGTATAGTATAACTCACTTTTGCAAATTTATCAATTTTGTTTTAAACACTTTTTTTAGTCCAAAATAGCTATAAGTTTTTATTAGCTGTCTCTATTCCTTGTTTAACATCGTTGTATTATGTTAGTTAAACTTTTGTCAGACCCAGCTAAAGTTAAAAACATACATTTCAACGCATTAAAGGCAAAGCTAAGAAAATTTCATAGATTTCACGCAGGGAAGGAGCTCCATCATATTCATAACAAGATCAAATGAATGCACGGCAAAAGTATATTCATAAACAGAAAAGTTTTTAGTCTCTCACATAACTGGATTCGGAACATTTACGGATTTCTCCGGCTCTCGCTAGTTTTCCCGTTTCGGAACGATTTTATTTCAAGACTTATGAGAATAAAAGTTTTCGAATAACTCGCTAAAAGAGTGTGAGACTGTTTTACTCTATACGAAACGCTATTTTACCTCGACTCGCACTTACCGAGGCTTTAGTTTAAAATCTGGGAACTAAAACATTCCGCGTGTTGATAATTCTTTGGAGCCCATTTATACTTAGGTGATGAAAACTATTTTCTAAAATACTTTGAAATATACTTAGGTAAATTCCTGTTTCTTAAATCGAATGCAATGAGCTACCTGCAAATCTAAAATCTTAAAAGCCGTATTTTTTGTATTAAAATAATTTTAATGTGTTGTAATTTTTTTGTGTTTATCACAAACTTGTATTGTTCTATGATAGAATTTTCAATCTTCCAATATACACATTTTTGTTTTACATTTAAAGCCTTATTTCCCTTTCAGAGCTTCTGAAATAATATTGCAAAAAAATATGAAATAATATAACTATGGACTTGCAAAATTTATTCAACAAGGATGTTCATTAGGATGCATTTAAATTTAATTTTTCTTGTGGTCTTTGCTATTAATTTATGTGTCATATTAATTATAATTAAGATTATTTTAGTCACATATACGGGGTTCTTGTTTTACGCCCTTGTGACGAACACAAATTTTCTGTAATGTTTATTCTGTTTTTATTGAGTGTGTTTATTTCGTTAATTGAGTCCATTTCTTGCTGCTGTAAAGGAAAGAAAAAATATTTACCGTACAATGTTCGGCGAAGCCATTATTTTCAGAGTTTATTCAATATGCCTTTTTGTTTATCCAATACATACTTTACATCCCATTTACAAATCATGATTTTTGTTAAGTTTCCATTCACAATTCGGGAGATCTAGAGGTGTATGCATTTAAGAATAATTTCGGTCAGGTTAAAAAAAATCCAGCTTAAACATGCAAAAAAAGAAATTCAAGTAAAGAATTCCAAACTAAATTCAGTTTTGAATAAAAAACATGATGATATTCTTTTGAAGAGAGAAAGATCTTAAACACGTGGATTTTTTTCCCTCTATTAAACTTAGATCAGACTACATTCGAATCATGCAATCTAATTTTTTCATCATGGATACCTATCTAAGAGGTCCAATTTTCTCCTATATAAAAAAGATAGAAAAAAAATAAAGAAATTCCCATACAATACCTGCATCGAAATATAAAACTCATAGCACGTCCATCTCTTATTAGAAAAACGCAGACAAAGGTTTCACAAAAAGTGAGGGCATCATATTCGCATACGTCTCTGCAAAAACACCATCTGCCTATTCAATATCTACATTTCACAGAAATAAAAATGCTTTTAAAAATATGAAGGGAGAGAGAGATAACGCGTTTTATACAAACTGTTCGTATCTAATGGGCAGGGAAGGGGGGTCGCATACACACGGAATCGTACTGTGAGGACTTCTTTTTAGACGGTGTAAGTTTTGCCGCTTGATAGGGATGTGTGTAATGGCCCGTAAGACACGGCCAAGGTGGAAAGTATGGGATGGGGGGATTGAGATCTTTCTAAGGAACAGATATTTCGTGTTAATGCCTCTTTGGTTGATAAATGTGCTTTTCAGTTTCTTTACCCAACGATTTTTAAATAGTAACAAAATTAATACATGATATGCGACAAGTACACTCTTAAAACGAACGAGCGATTTTAACTCAGTCTGATTAATTTTCACTCCTCCAGTCTGGAAAATGCACTTCTCCTTTTGGAGTGGATACTTTGTGTGTTAAACCTCCGACAGGATCACTCCAAACGAGTGATTTTAACTCAGTCTGAGTTAATATTCATGCCTTTCCAGTGTCGAAAATGCACTTCTCCAACTGGAGTGGATTTCACTCCTTTTTTTTTAAGAGTGTAGTTGAACACGCGTATTCATACTAAAACTATAAATTCGTGAGAGAAGTGTGTTTGTCTGATACTACTGTACAGCTAAAACTAAGATCTGTGAACTTCAAATTTGGTACACAAAATCACAGTGCCTTTTGGACATTATAATGCACTCTTAAAACAAAGGAGTGAAATCCACTCCTGTTGGAGGAGTGCATTTTCGACACTGGAAAGGAGTGAATAGTAACTAAGACAAAGTTAAAATCACTCGTTTGGAGTGATCTTGTCGCAGATTCAACATACAAAGGATCCACTCCTGTAGGAGACATGCATTTTTGACACTGGAGAAGTGAAAATTAACTCAGACTGAGTTAGAGAAAATCCTAAAAGAGAAAAGGTTTTCTACCGTAAATAATTTTACGTTTCTTATTTATAATACTATTAGAGTTAATAATTATCTTTAAATGCATTGATTTATTGAGACTGTCAATTAAAGTAGTAAAGACACCCCTAGTTTTCTTCCAACTTATATGTTTTTTGTGGGATATAAAGTCCACGCACCCATCTGAGGACCATAATATTTCTAATAGAAGTTCCGACGATGCCCTGTAAAACGAACCTTTAAAATTTCAAGCTGTATTTTATGAATAAAAGAACAGGTAACGTTTAACAAGGCGCAACTTTCCTTCGCGTGTGAGTGCCCAGGGAGCGGCAAGGGTGCCCTAATGACAACAATGACACTCTTCCCCTCGCCACTCACGGCGAAGAGAAGCATGAAATCTCCGCCGACAGTCACCCATTTAAGCACGAAGAATGGCAATCATAATACCAGCTAAGAAACATCGAAAAAATATTCCATTTCGGATCCATTTGTGGACTCTTAATGTACTATTTTTAGGGACTTCTCTTACGCGCCACAAAGTGGGTGGAATTTATTCCTGGTGGACATATTTTTCACTGCGCCTTTGACTGGGGTTTCGCCGACACAAACGAGTGTTTTGTACTTGTGTGTTGTATTTTTTTGTTGTAGGTTGAAGTGGAAAGTTGTTGCCTTGAAGAAGGTCATCGAAAAAATAAAGTGGTTGCTTGTTGAAGGGTGAAATGGTCAGAAATTTCTTTTTATTGCTAAATTGAGCGATGTGATATGTAATGTGACAAATATGCTATATGGTGTAGATGACATGGCACTCTGCGTCATTTTTTATTTATAGTAGGGTGTGTAACACTGCACGACCTTCCATTACAGCCCACTAAACCAATACATTAAAACCTGCAAAAAAAATAAATAGTTACATGGTTATCTACCATTTTCACATGCGTGATTTTCTCAAAAACTTTATTATGACGTCTGACCCAACATATACACGTGCACCGATTTTGAAGTCTCTATCTCTTTTCGTTCAGACTGTAGAGTGGATTTAGAGAGACGGTCAGACGGACGGACCAACGTAAAAAAAAAACTTCTATAGAAACAGAAACTCCAATACGTGTAGAAAATACACATTCTTCAATTCGAATTTTCGACTGCATCGCATTACTTACATTATATTTCGTATTAGGTATTTGAAGAAAAAAAGGTAAGTAGTAGCAGAATGTACAAAAGAATATCACTTTACTGGTCAATCACAATAATATCCTTCAAAACATTTCTTTACAGCTTTCTATACAATTCTAGAAATTTTATGATCCCTTATTATACCAATATTTAAAAATATGAATTCCATATATGCTCACATATATTTATCCGAATTTTATCTCCACCAAAACTAAGTTTTAAAAAACAATTCAACATTACTTTAAAAAATATGCAATGAAAAGATTTCAGCAAGATCAGAAAACTTTTCCTCGTTCAATTTAGAGAGTCTCACAAGAACATTGACAGTTTCTTCTTCTTTTTATTCATTACTTGATGATGATGTTGTCTTATCGCCGATCACATGTGCGAACGTTGTGAGCGGGAGAAAACGTCATTTTTTTAGTGTCATATCTGAACAAAAACAAAGACATTATAATTATTTGGCACCGCTTGGGAACTAGTCGATATCTCGTCATCATTCATCATCATTTAAAATGACGTCCACATAAGCTAAAGCGTCAACTCTATTCAAAAACTTTATGAAATTGCTTTTTTTACCTTCTTTTTTGTTTTTTTGTCGTTGGATTATACAACAAAATATTCTTTTTTAGTTTGTTGGATATTATTAGTTCTTTTTTTTTAATTTTTATTAATTGAAAACGCATAACTTGTTTGCAAAAATATTGAATTTATATGATAGTGTAACCAAACCTTTTGAAAAACTCGCGTTTACAAACGTGTTTTTTTTTTTCATATTTGATTTTTGCATTGTATAGGTATTTTCTGTATTTTACGGGTTATTTTTTACCCAGTAACAGGTAGCTTGATAAAACGTAAAATCGGGGTTAATTTCATCGTATCCTGCTGCCTACTTCTAGCCTTCTTTAGACGCTTTAACACAGCCACTTAAAATCATAATTTGGAACGCATGTAAAAGTGACGAGACCTGAGCGGCCACCCAACAGAACTCCGAGCGACATCGCAGGCAACACCGTCGGGACTTTCGACTCCACTGATTTAACGGTCACTTTTAAAAAATAATATTGATTTCACTACCTATATATTTAATTCCGAAACTATATTGAACTTTTTTTCATCCTCGCATTAATTTAATTATATTTTTATTCGTAGCCATTTTCAATAGTTAATATAAATTTAGAAGGGATCTTTATCAAACATATATAAATTATAATAAACATTAATTTCGTTAAATCTTATTTATGATAAATTTACATTACTTTACTGACGGATAGTTATATATATTATCGTCATTAATTTTGAAACTTACTTCATTCAATGCAATCAAATTTATGTTACTTATTTAACGCATGCTAAATAATTTCTTACCTGAAAAGTTATATAACGTATCATGTTTCTAACAACCCTTTTATAGGTAAGTAGAGGCAAATAATTATGATCGATCAAATTTTCTTAGTCCATTTTACAAATTGATCCCAGATTCGCTACCCATTAAACAATAGGTTTTTTTTGCAAGAACAACAGTTTTTATTGACAGCCATTTAAAAATCTGGTTAATAAATATGATGACTGTTATTTACTGCTGAAATCAAATGCAATTTTAAATTGATGTATTAGTTCAAACATTTCTTATTCATGTTTTGCTCATGTTACGTTATTAAGGTGAAAGCCTCCCATTTGTTTCGTTTAAAATATGATGAAACTGCATTACATAAGATTTATCAGTAAATCCACAAAATGAACGAATTATTGTGAAAATAAGGCTTACGCATAATGGAACATATAGAAGTATAAAATGCAAGATCACGTTACGAATTCATTCTGTATTTAACAAATTATAATAATTTTTTTAGATAATATTCTTATCTTCCATTTTTCATTCTTTTTGGGCTTTGAATAAATACGATTTCCATTAGTTGCATTATGTCCCATAACTTAATTTAATTTTTAAAAGAATGGTAGAATTTTCGTAAGATATTTGATACATTGGAAAGTTTATATAATTTAGAAAAACTTTTTTTGTAAATTGTTAAAGTTCTTAGTTTTTGTATTTTTAATAGAAAATGTGGCTGATGATACTTTATCAAATTCTATACAGAATGAAATTTAAGAAATTTGGCAATTTTATCAGAATGAAAAGTTGTTTTGGTTAAATTGTATTCAGATCATTTTGTACGTAAATATTACCTTACAAGAGTTTCTAACTAACGGACCAAATTGCCTTTTCACTCCTTGTTTTTACCCCCAAGTTAGGGTGGCAAGGAGTGTACTCAAGCAAATCCCACAACTTAAACCGCCTCCCTCAAAAATAAACTTATCAATCAGTGCATAAATCACGCACATCAGCATTCGGCAAGAGCATCATCCCAAGGATGCGGAGAGATAAGTCCGGGGATGATAGAGGCAGGGGCAGGATGACAGACGCAAGGGCCCGCTATCTCCCCGTGTGTCGCGAAGTCAAGTGTCCGGCGACAGACGACTAACTTCGCTGTGACCCCAGGGAGGTCGTCATGGTCGCGCCGCAATGTCGTGTGATAATCCTGCTAGGAGAGGTTTTTTTTTTTCGACCACACCTCTGTTTAATTTTTTTTTCTGGAAGTTTATTTTTTTTGTTTTACTTGTACTTTTTGTCTTGTAAAATATAACAAAAAATGTCTCGCCCTAAAGAGAGCAGTTCTTCCTACACAAGACAGTACACTCTTAAAACAAAATAGTGAAATTCTTTCCTATAGGAGAAGTGCATTTTCGACACTATGGAAAGGAGTGAAATTAACTCCTAAATTGCTCTTAATCGCCCTAAATTGCACCTAATCGCCTTAAAATCGCTAGTTTGTTGTTAAGATTGTTGGAGGTTTAGCAAAACAAAAGAGTGAAATCCACTTCTATAGGGGAAGTGCATTTTCGACACCGAAAGGAGTGAAAACAGACTGAAATAAAATCGCTCGTTTGTTTCAAGAATGTACACTGCTTAATACATTTTTTGCTAATAAATTCTTTTTAAGCTTTAACTTTCTCTTTAAAATTACCCAAAGAATAAAATTTATCTTTTATAGTTTAAAAAAAGTTATGCATCCTGTATGTGGCAGAAATAATTGTACATGAGCAAGGTGATTTTTATTTACAAATTTTGTATTCCTGTGTGACCTGCGTTACGCCTGAAGTAATTTGACCAAGTGGAACAATTTTTACCGCAGGAAATAATGGTAAAACACTTAAACTTCTTAGCAAATGTACTTAACTTCGAGATGCATCGAAGTTTTCCTTGTCAGTTGGGTAAACATGGACAGTTCTATAATTAGAATTTAGTGTTTGTGACAAAAGAATATGAAGAAAAAAAAGATTCACAAAGTTCAAGCTTACTAGCATTATTGCTTGTTTATGGAGTCAGAAAACAGACAAACGACTGAATCAATTGGGTAACCAGGCGTATCAATTAGATGCATTTCTATCCTTTAGAACTATAGAATATTCTATTTTGCATTAAGGAATTATTCCAGACATGCAGTACGTAAAATACTTTAGTTCTATTATTTAGAACAAAATCAATAATGCTTTTATTCTGAGTATACTTTTCCAATAGAGAATCATTCACTTCATCAGACACTACAGCAATAAAATATATGTAGGCTTGAAGAGTGATTCATGAAAATCGTGAGCCCATGAGAAAATTAAAATGAAAACATGATAATCCATCGCTTCTCGGTATGTTGTCTAAGATCAAAGTGTATTTTTTTAGTTAAATTAGTTTCAATTAAAATTTGAATGTATTTTCTTAACAAGTAGCTGTTTTTGCATGAAGTCAAAATCATACATGAAAATTAAAGAATCTCAAAAACAATTATCGAATTCAGTAGAATATAGGGGAGAGTGTTGTACCTTGGGACGCTTGTACAGCTGGGGGGGGGGGGGGGAGGGAAACCGCTCCACCCTTCGTTTCTCGGCTGCTATTGGTCAAGGAACTTTATGAAAGTTGTCATTTTTCAGGAAATAACGTAAGGAAATTAGAATTGGCAACAAAAATTGCATAAGGGGTCGTCTACATATTAAAATGAGTACCAACTTTGAAAATTCCAATGGCAACACCCAATTTTTTTTACATAAAAATGTTCAGCACCTTCAAAATACCCCATGTATAAAAAAGTATTATCTAGTTTGCATTATTTGCTGAGATATTAAAGCATTAATTTTGAACTCGTTAAGGGGGAAATCTCTAAAGTGAAAACAGTAATATTTGGGTTGCGTCTTTTCAAAACAACAAACTAACTGGGTTAACATAATCTCGCCAACGGATGCTAGAATTTAACTTTCTTCACTAATATTGTGATATTTTTAATGTTTTTTTTTATTTTGAAATTATAAATTCAGAAATAAAATAAAGACTAGAAGATAAAAAGTTTTAATTTTAATTTAAGTCGCATATACGGTTATTTATAACGAACTGATTTTCAAATGCGATTAGTTATAATCACATTGACTAACATGATTATTGATTAATGTTTCACATTTTTTATGCAAATTTTTGTTTCATTAATATTGCTGCAAAAAGTTTGTTAAAAATTTGTCGCCCTTTATCGGTAATATAAACCACGTATTTCAAAACGAGGGTTACAACCTTAACACGATATTTAAGGAAAGCAAAATAAAATTATTCAGAATGATTGGACAATGATTTATAATCAATCAAAGTGGGCACTAATAATTTTAAATAAGCAATGAGCAATGTGGTAACAATAAAGTGTACTGAAAACCGAATTATAATTATATTTCAGCATATTTATTTTTGATACTCACTTCTTGAAATTGTATTGGAAATAACACATATTTAAAAACATAGTAATCGATATAATTTAAAGTTAATTCGACAAACAAAATACATTGCATGCACTTGAAATAAGAAAAGAATTTTAGATTTTTTTTAGACATCAATAATTTGAATAAACATTTATCAACAAATGCTTTTCAACCACCAAACGATAATGCAAGTTAGGATCGAATTCGAAAAGTAATTTTTACACGATCCCTAAAATTCGCCTTTTTCAGTTTTTTTACAATAACTCGGCAAATAATTGTTTTTGAATTAAAAAATTTGGGATTTTGGTTCTACTTGATTTACTTTATCGATTTATGTAAAAAAAATTTGGGGTTGCTATTCATGTTTTATTTTTTATTATTTAAATTTAAATAAAAAATTATTAAAACTGAAAAATTGATGAAAAAACTTATGTGATTTGTTTTTGGAAGATTAAGAAGTATATAATGAAAAAAAAAATAACTTTCTTTAATTCCTTTTATTTGTGGAGATATGAATAAAAGTTTATGAAACTTTTTTAACATTATGGGCGTTCAACTTTGAATGCTTATAGCTTAGCAAATAATGCAAAGTAAATAATTCTTTTTTACACATGGGGTATTTTGAAGGTGCTGAACATTTTTATGTAAAAAAAATTGGGTGTTGCCATTGGAATTTTCAAAGTTAGTACACATTTTAATATGTAGACGACCCCTTATACAATTTTTGTTGCCAGTTCTCAGTTCCTTACGCTATTTCCTGAAAAATGACACCTTTCACAAAGTTCCTTGTCCAATAGCAGCTGAGAAACGTGGGGTGGAGCGGTTTTTTTTTCCCCAGCTGTACCTTGGGACACTGACAATTTCTAAGAATCTATTGGCAATATTCATTCATTGTTTATTTTTAATAGTAGCCTTAACCAACAGACATCATCAAAATAAAATTTAACACTAGCATCATTGAATTGATGAATTGGTGACAAAAAATAATATTTCGTAACCACAAAGTAAATATTTTTCTCTTTCTAATATAATTGTGTACCTTTGTACTTTTACAAAAAGTCAACTGCATTTTATTTTCTTCATAAAAGAAAAGATTTTAAAATATTTTGGTTATGAGAAAATAATGATAATGCATTTAGATTGGCCACTATCGTGCTTTTATTTAAACCATGTAATGTGTTGTACCTTGGGACAGTAAAGCATATTGTATCATCATATAATGTTAAAAAATTTGGACTTGCAATTTTGCTGTATAATTTAAATTATTCTTGAATTATGAAGTTTTATTTGTGTATTTCCTTGAAAAAACAATAAAGTTTGTTTCCTGACACAAATTAGTTCAATTGTATGACTATAGACTGAATTATAAAGTATGTCCCAAGGTACAACATCATGTTGTACCTTGGGACAGTTTATCCTCTCTACTTTAAATGAGTGGCAATTTTTTAATTTCAAGCTGCCAGAATTTAAAAAAATATATTAGAGAGAAATATATTGGTGTGTTGAAATGCTGCTTTTAAATTTTTATTTTGACTATAATTATTGAAGAAAAAAATTAAAATGCAGAAAATGTCCCAAGGTACAACACTCTCCCCTATCATTGAGATCTTCTGGGCTTTATTCTTTCAAAAAATGTTGTAGGAAATAATTGTTGTAAACATTTTTATACACGGGAAAACTTGATGTTGGCTTTTCAATATACCGAATATATATTTTCCCAGTTATTGCAAGGTGTGTTTTAAAAATAAGTTGTTTTTACGACAATGAATTATAATGAATTGTTAGCGCTACAAAATTGTGTTAAACATGTGTTCTTCCGAAGTGGAGTTCATAATTTGTCTTTTAATGTTTCCCTTAAATATTTTACTACAGCTTAAAAATATATATCTTGCGGTACTTTAATTAAAGGAATTTTATCTGGATGCACGGCCAAGTGCATCGCCAAGTTTCAAAACGAGGCGGCACTGTATCTTTACTGGGTACATTTTCGGCATAAGTTTGGGACACAGCAGTTCTTTTCTTCTAGCACTTTAGATTCGAGTTTAGATTTAGACTTTTTTCTGGGTTGTCCTGAGTTGAGACTTAGACCTAGAAAAAAAATTCCAGCGTTCGAAATTTCAATTGAGCCTGAGATAAATGAACCAGAAAACACGACAAATATCGTCACTCACTGACTGACTCACCTCACTGACGGGCGATCATACTGTTTAGGTACAACGGTTTGCTGATGGAGTTACGAAAATTGGAACCCTATCGAATAGGAGCATGCATTTAACAGGAAAAAAATCGAAAAGTCGAAAGGATTTGTACCCGGGGTTGGGCGGTAAACTGTTTTGGCGCCCTTTTTATAAGCTGTTTGCATGATCTCCATCGCTGATATACCTGCGGCGTTAAAAACGTCGTTCGCCAAACAATTCGTAAATAGTTATTTGCCCTTCAGATACGTTAAAGGTTTTCATTATGTGTGGGATTTTAGCACACGATATTACTACTATGTATTGTGTCAACCTGAGTGGCAACCTGCACCATGTTTATAAAGAGCCAATTGGTTGTTTCGGAGGTAGGATTTAACATCGCACAAGGGCTACAATGAGTAATGGTTGGAACCAATGCTTCAACAAAGGGCAAATTTTTTTTTTAAGGATTTTGCTTGCAGTACGTTGTTACTTGAGTACATAAGGGTTATTGGCGGCGATTCTCGTATTTTTTATATCGTGGGTTCAAGTGGACGATTTCTTGAAAACAGAACTTTCAAACAGTACCATCGGATTTAAAAAAATATTATTTTTTTTGTCAGAAAGAAATGACATATATCAAAGGCTGGACCTATGTTTTATTACTTTTTGTCGTTTCGGTCTGTACGCTTTTTCGTCCGTCTGTTTTTATAAGACGGTTCGTCATTAATTTCGGTTCTAATCGTCCGATTTTAAAAAATTTTTTTTTGTATAAATGTATGGCTTCATATTTTCTTTACTTTGTGCCATCTGTCGGTACGTTTTTCTGTCCGTCTGTCAATCTGTCCTTTATAAGAATTTCTGTCATATTTTCGGTTCTAACCGCCCGATTTTGAAAATTATTTTTTGTTAGAAAGGTATGACATCAAACACCTATATTTCAAACTTTTTGATTTTTTTCTGTACGTTTTTCTGTCCGTCTGTCCTTTATAAGACGGTCTGTCATAATTTCGGTTCTAATCGTCTGATTTTAAAAAATCTTTTTTTTATAAAGTTATGGCATCATATTTCATACTTTGTGTCCGTCTGTCGGTACGTTTTTCTGTCCGTCTGTCAATCTGTCCTTTATAAGAAGGTCTGTCATATTTTCGGTTCTAACCGCTCGATTTTAAAAATTATTTTTTTGTTCGAAAGGTATGACATCAAACACCTATATTTCAAACTTTTTGATTTTTTGTCTGTACTTTTTTCTGTCCGTCTGTCCTTTATAAAACAGTCTGTCATTCTTTCGGTTCTAATCGTCCACTTTTAAAAATTCTTTTTTTTGTTGGAAAGGCATGCTTATAAAAGTTTAAATTACAACTAAATGTTGTGTTTGGCTATTTTTTTCTAAGGTGTATAAATTTTGTGTGGAAGCAGTTCCAGGTGACAGTTACTATTACAAACCTACTTGTTATTCTCTAAGAATTTCGGTGAGTATTAAAGTGACAGGACATCAGTAGGCTATTTTAGTTCTTTTAGAACTTCTTGTTTAAAAAGCAGTCAGAACAGGAAATAATTTCACTATAGATATTGTTTGGTTTCAGCTCTAGTGCGACGTTAATTCAATTGTTGTTACAAAATATACTTAAAAAGTTATAAACTATTTTTACTGCTTGTTGCCACCAATATATATTTCTTTTAAACAGGAATTGTAAATATTGTACTCGCCGCAGTGTAAATCTCCATCCTATGTTTATTTTATTAGGATACTGCCTATTCACTAAACACATTATTCATTATACTTCACTGTGTGTTCCCACTTACAAAAAGAAGTGAAATCCCAACAAAAACATCTCTGTAAAAGAGGGCCAAGTTCTTACAAAAAAAGGTCTGGCCTACAAAAGAAGTGAAATCAACAAAAAGACCAAGTTCAATGGAATTTGCTGAGTTAAAGTTCTAGAAAAAATTAAGCCTGGACAACCAAAGATTTGAAAACAAAAAAGGATCAAGTTCAATAGAAGTTGATGAGGTTATAAACCCCAAAACATTTTGTTTTAAGATGCAGCTTAGGTCTAACACATTCTTACTAGCTGTTTGTGTAACTTGGCCAATACGCATCGTGAATATGGAGTTGAACCCTTCGTACCTGGTTGAATTTCACCTCGGGGCGTTTGAGTAAGTCTGTATTTGATTTATCCCTAGTTAATCAAATGGTTAATCCTAGTGGTATTCTGCGTGGTGATGGCTATGTGTTGTATATCTATAGAACAATAATGTGCTGTGGTGTTTTAATAATGAACTATAAAGTTGACACATTTAGTTAGTTTGTATTATGTAGTTTTATGTATATATATATATATATATGTTCGAGATTATTACATTTCTGTTAGTGTTTTTATATTAATAAATGCTATTTGCAATTGAAAAAACATGTCTTTCTCCTTATTCAGCTGAAACCTTATTGATAATCAAGTAAAATAAAATAATAAAAAAATGTTTTAAAAATTTTAAATAGATCAATACAATAGTCGATGGAGATTGGAGCATTTCTTTAGATCACGTAAGTAAATGTAGCATCTCGTTTTCCAATGCTTGAATCTTGTAGTAAAACCGCTAAGCTTTACTATAATATATGGAGCTTTGATTACTCTTTCTTACTTTCTTTGAAGGAAATAGAACGATTACCTTATTAAAACGCTTCAACAGTTGCAAACAGCTAAATGTTCATTCAGATAAGTATCACCAACTAAGTGTGATGGTAATCCTGGCAACAAAAGCAAACGTTTTTATTTTTATTATTTACCTGCAACGCCAACGCATGTGGTACGACTACTATTTTACCCCTTTCCACCCGAGAGGTGCGTGTCATTCACCACTTAACTGAGGATAAATCAAATACAGACTTACTCAAACGCCCCGAGGTGAAATTCAACCAGGTACGAAGGGTTCAACTCCATATTCACGATGCGTATTGGCCAAGTTACACAAACAGCTAGTAAGAATGTGTTAGACCTAAGCTGCATCTTAAAACAAAATGTTTTGGGGTTTATAACCTCATCAACTTCTATTGAACTTGATCCTTTTTTGTTTTCAAATCTTTGGTTGTCCAGGCTTAATTTTTTCTAGAACTTTAACTCAGCAAATTCCATTGAACTTGGTCTTTTTGTTGATTTCACTTCTTTTGTAGGCCAGACCTTTTTTTGTAAGAACTTGGCCCTCTTTTACAGAGATGTTTTTGTTGGGATAATTTTATTACACGTATTTTAGAAAACATAATTATAGCTCACAAGTAGCTCACATGCATACAAAAATCGTCTCTTCTCGTGAATGTCATCAGTTGTGTTTGAACATCATTAATTTGTGTTCGTATATCATCAACACAAGTCGTATATTGATCAACAAAATTCTGTAGTGTTACCATTTTTACACAATACTTGTTCCACTTGTGCGCAAACACAAGTTTTTTTCAAAGTGTATATAAGCTTGTTTTATTTCTTATATCGTATTTTTCATCGGATTGTTAGGAAATCAGTATGTTCTAAAAATCTAAACTCCTCGGCGCAACAGCCCATTACTGTGCCCATTGCAGCTTTCGTGACCTAGGGCTCTGGGGTGCTAGGCATACGTCCCGGTAAGGTGGTCAGCATCACGTGGAACCCCCAGTGTTAAGTTCAAAAGCATGCTTGGTATCCATTTTATCGACCAACTCAAGGGATGAAAGGATGTGTCAACCTCGCCCAATCCGGGATTCGATCCCTGGACCTGATGTGGACCTGATGCGGAGTGCGAAGAACTACCACTAAGCCACTGGGCCTCAAGTGTGTTCTAGCAAAAAGCGAATCTTATTTTTATATCCTAACTCTAATCATAGAGGTTCCACTTCCTAGCTTACTATAGTAATATATTTTTTTTTCTTTAGTGGCAGCAAATTTCCAGTACAGATCCATTCGCCCAAGAGGATCCAAAACTAAAACTCGTTAATAAAAGGCCAAGTAGCAAAGTCTTTTTCTATAATAAACACACTAGACAAGTCCCAAACTCCCATAACGCAATCTCGAAAATTTGATTAAACCCCATCAACATCCTTTAATCTAATCCCAGAGCCATAAACCAAGCATCGCTTGTGTATAAAAACCCGAACTTTCGTTAACATTTCGTTAGGCAAAAATCCAGGCCCTATAAGAACTTTTCTTCGAAGAAAGCATACAAGCTGCTGTGTGCTCAACAGTTAACGACCTGCTAGCCAAAGCCCTTGGAGGCCATTATTCAGCGAAATATCCCAAGTTCTTTGGGCAAAAGGGGTTGGGTTAATCGGGAATCGCTTCGCAACTACCGGAGTCGAGCCGGCTTCATTAAAAATTGAAGTTGCAGCAGTCAGCGACAGGGTAATTTGTTTCTCTGGGAAGATGAACATTAGCCCTTGCCGAGGCTGAAAGAGGAGTGTCAGGGAAGGTCATTTTTCACCTTCATTTTCCCTTTTTCTCCCGGTTTTTATGGATTAATCCGGGGATATATATTTTTTTTCCTGTTGCAAGGGCATTCCCTCGTTGAAGAGTTTATGCCTCGCAAAAGATTGTTAAAGGAAAAAAATTGAGTTTGTTCAGTGAAGTACCACTTTAATAAGAGTGTGCCTTCACAAGTAGAAAACTCATCCTCTAACACGAAATTGTTAAATGTTTAAGAAAAAGTCTAAAATAATCAGCGTTTTTATTTAGGATAACGAAGCTCATTGCATCTCTTATTCCCCATACTCTAGATCCTGATTTTAAGAACGTGTGTATTATTTAATATTTGTTAAAACGCAATATAGAATGTGATAATATTTCTTTTTAATGCGAATAGTGAATATCACTCATAAGGAAAATGTACATTCTATAGAAATTTGCACAATAAAAAAAATCCTCATATAACATCGTATACGTGAAAAGTGACGCTTCTGACATTTTAACTCAAAGGGTGAAGAACTGTATTTTTTCCCTTGTAATCAGAGTAATCTAAAAGTCATTGTCAATTTTTGCTGAAAAATACACATAATGCATTGCATGTAATCGTCAAACTTATTGTAAGTTCTCAAAATAAAGTCACTTTCACAAACCCGTATTTAATTGTTAATGAATATATAAAACAAAGACATTTAACTTAAAGGGTGTATTTGTGAATACTAAATAGTGTACAATTTATTACTCTTCAAAATAAAGAAACAACAGATTCTAGGTATCCTCCAAATTTTTAAGTTTTTGAAATGTAGAGTAATATTGTTAGCAAATAAACACCTAAGTGCATCCAATTATTTGGTTTATCTCGATTCCTCTAAATTTAGCCCATTTTCGAGACACCAATCTACTAAAATAAAAACACAGCCAGCTGCTCCTAATAACAAAAAAAATAGGGGGAAAAACTATTAATTCCAGACCTCGGGCATTAAAAAGGAATTCATTGCCGCTATCTTCGCCACCGTTTGTGAAAGGGAAAGTATCCAACAAAATATTCTAGGTATCTCTCTGGGGATCTCCGATATCTATGCAGCCCACACGATATCTGAGTAGCGGTATCTTTTTGTGAAGTATCGAAGTATCGCCCAGAGCCATAGCAAGGGGGCCGCCTTCATTTTTCTTAGGAGGGGTGGGACAGACCCTAGTAGCTACTGTGGCCCACACCAAAATCTCAGAAATGGGACGCTTCGATTGGTTGAGGGGGTTGGGCCCAAGTGGACAGAGGGCGCCCACTGTAGGGAGTGGGGGAAGATATGCTTGGTTTTGTTAGTCCCTTGGTTAACGAGGAATTCGTTCAAGGGTAGGTGTTTAGAATGAGGCTAGTTCGGGAACTAAAAGTCAGTTTGGCTGTTTTGTATAAGGGTTATACTTATTTCATTAAATTGTGTAAAAAGCATTTTTTTACATTATTTAACTTAATTCATAACAAATTAAAAGATTATTTTAAGTTTTAATAGATTCAGAAATACATATTTACAACAACCATGTTTTATGTGGATATAAATCTTAAATATTTAGCGGTACTTATTATAATTTTTTTTCATAAAAACATATAACTTATTAAACCAGATGTAAAAAACCGAACTCCAACCATACCTCTTTTTTTTTAAAAAAAAAACTATTTATATTCCAATTATATACCTACGGTTACGTACAAAGTGAAAAGTTAATACTTGTAATACGATCAATAGTTAGGCTCTTTTTATTTTTGATATGAAAGTTAAATATTCTTTCTTTGTAGCTGTTACCTTTGTAAATGTAGATTTTTTGTGTACAATGGTCAGTTTCAAACTAGTAAAGCCATTATATATAAATATAACATATATCTTAAAATGTTTTTTAGAAATGCATTATTTTACAACTTGGTACAATCAAACATAGTAAAGATGTCAAAAATACCGTAAAAAAGTAATTTAAGTATTATACAGATGAATAATATTCAAAGATTTTGTATACATAGTTAGTTATGTATTATAAAGGTTTTTATTGTAAAACTCCTTCTTCACGGAATAAAAAAATGGTTTCCTAATTCTAGTGGGATAGTTTAGCTAGGGTTCTTTATAAATATTGATTCTGAATTATAGTATGAAGGAAGAAATCTATTTTAAAAACAGAAAGTTTTTTTTTTCTTTGAGTGGTCATTCAATAGTACTTGTACAAAAAAAGAAATTTATGTTCTATCGATAAGAAAATTCTAGTTTTTGAAGCCTTAAAAATGTCGTAATATATATTTTTTTATGAAGAAAGCATATTGCTGAAGTGTAATCTTGAAGCAAAAAAATCTTAGAAACCCTGAAGTAGATGAGTGTGTTGGAAATTGTTTACTCAGTGTTGAGGAATTCCAAGATAAGCTTAAAAAATAATTCAAAAAGTAGGCGGAAGACCTCGCCAATATGGGGTTATGGAGATACTTCAAAAGCCGCCTATATGAATGTCTTATGAGCTTCAAATTTATGCATACAATTACTTTTTCGTTAAACTTTGCAGTGAAATCGCATCTGTTCCTGCGAGATCTACCAAATATTTTAGGCTTAATTTTTTATAAAAGAAATTTGAACGTCGAAAACTTATTAACAAAATATTTTTTCTCCCGTAGGATTTCACGAAAATAGGCTTTATGAAAAGTATATGGCATATAATTGAACTTGAAAAGATGCCTGTGCTTTCCATGCAAGTACAAATATTTATGTCTCTGTCAATCTATATTTTTGCTGACAATCTTTTCATGGCAATATCATAATAACAAAACCTTTATCAACCGTCTCGTACCTATATTCAGATTCCCTCCAAGTGAAATTTGTTTCGTTTATCCAACATTTGTGTTCTCCATCTCTTGTCTTTTGATTTTCTCACGGGGCGAGTTACGGTATTTGGAGTCGCTAAAACGAAAAAGGTGGACAAGTCCATTGGAAAATTTCCACACACGCTGACTTCTTTCTCTAAAAGTGTTGTGTGGAAGACGCTTAGTAGGAAACTCTTAAATTTATATGATTTATTTTTGCATGTACACGAATTCATTTTATTAAAACGGGCGATTTGTGTAGGCAAGGAAAAGATTCAGCGAACCTGAGTCATTTTCAATAAAGAATCCGCGGAAAATAACTTTAGCCCATGATTGTGATGATTAAGCTTGTTGGCATACGGCAACCGGATCTCTTAGCTGCCAATTCTAGAAAGGGCGAACTTTTATTTTTGTTTTTCAAGAGACGATACAAAACCGTTCAACTTACTTTAGGGTGGATAAGGGGTAAAATGCGACGTTAGCTGACGCTACCCCTCCCGCGACTAACTTTGCGTCTAATGACGTGTGTGTGCATACAAAAATTGCATGCACTAATTTACATATTTCCAAAAATATCTATAGAAAGTTTGGCAAATAAGATGAAGAGGTATAATTTGTGAAATAAATATCACTCTTCCAATTCTTATTTCCCTCATTCACAATGATTTTCTATGGTATTGATAACGTAAAATAAAAATGCAAAACCTAGCATTTCGAGTAACAAAACTAAAAAAAACCCTCAGCTCAGCTCAATACCAAAACAAGAGTAAAAATTAATTTTAGACATCTGACAAACTAAAATATACTCGAAATTGGTTGGATAATACGGTTAATTTTATTTTGTAAACTATTTATATTCAGGTTCAATCTGGAAAAAAAATTATATTTCCAAGGAATACTGAGTCTTTTTTAAAAAAAAAAAGCGATTATGATATTTGATATTTTCTTGTGTTGAAAATATCAACTATCTTATAAACGTCATACCGATCTAAAATAAAGCAGTTTGTGCACTCAGAAAATATATGTTACAAGTGGAACAAAAAGTATTGTATATAATTAGTGACATTACATATTGCGTTGTTTCAATAGAATAATTGAAATGCTGTTGATTACAATAACACAGATTCACCTTACGAGAGGAGACGGTTTATATATTCTTTCGCATTTGTCAGGAAAAAAAACTGTTAGTGGCTTTTGGTTTACTGTTTTATACAAATGTGCATAACAAACTTCTAACATTCATTTAAAGCACGCTCAATGTATGATTTTTTAGCTTTATATTAGCTATTTATCAAAAACTAGAAGAATCAGTTGCTGAAACTGGCGCATTTCGAAGAAAACTTGTAAAAGCAAGCCCGCATACCATGTTTATTGCTAACCATGCAATAATTATTGTTGTCGCAATTACAATTTTTTTAATTGTTTCAATACAATTTTTCATTGTTTCAATAAACTTCTATTAACGGAGGAAAATACACAATATTTTTGCATTGAAAGTCAACACATTTTGTATCAGTTTCTTTTTTTATTTTTCTGAAGACTGTCCCTACTTCAATCCTAACAACACAACAAACGTATAAAGCAAAAGAATGAAATAGCATCCGTGAAAGAGTTTATATTTTTCCCTTTTCGATTCCACGAGGTTGCAGAAGGTAAATAAGGTGTCGACGCGAGTAAAATATACATCCGAAGAAAAGCATCTCGATGCCTTCCGTGATAAATTTACGATTCTTTTGGGAGAGTTTTTCCCTTTTTACGGTGCATCAGTCTTCACTGATATGTTGAAGGTCTCAGAGTTGCATGGGAGGAGGGCATCCGTTTACACATGCGAAAAAACGAGGCTTTAAAATAGATCCATTTGGAATAAGAAATTGGTATAGGCAGATATATCTTTTGCCTTTTGAGTGTTAGGATGTGTGATATTAATTCCACATATGTTTTTTTTTTTAATTTTTATTTTAGAAACATGTGAAATGTGTACTTGATTTGAGGGTCACTTCATTAATTGTTGAGTCCATGCAGTGACCTTATGTTCAGATTCTTCTATAGTGAATGAAAAATAAACAAAAATATCATACCACTATTTATATTAATTTTAAAAATGTATTTTAAAAAGTAATTCAAATAAAATATCCTCATTTTTTGTAATGTAAAATTCGTGTAAATAACCAAAAAGAACTTTTAATAATAACTTAGAGAAATTAAATATCTTACGGAATTTATAGTTCTTAGTACCGGAAATAATAATATTGCATGAATTAGGATGAAAAAAAATTTGATAATCCAAATTGGAACTTGTGCGTCCTTATCCTTGCAGTCCATATTTTCTTCAAAAACTACAATGCTATATATTTTTTTATTATTTCGTAGCTCCCCCGTCTTAATCGGCGAGTTTGTTAATGTGTGCTTGCGCCATTTGGCATTATAAACTCGTTGCCATACTAAAAATATTAAAGATAAATGCATAATGTTCACTTGAGCAATTTCGAAACCAACGCAATTATACTAATCCTTCTACGAATCTCTGAAATACAGCAAGTCATGGCTGGCTTATATTGCTGTCACACAAAAATTAAATAGACCTTATGGACAAATTATACAGTACCTCGTAAGTATTTGCGTTGGAGTCTATTGAATTGCAAGAGGCAATTGTATTTCGACTGTTGAGTTGAAGGGCCCTTTTGTGCTAGATCATCAAAAGCAGTAGAAGGTAAACGGGCATTCGGACTCCTGAAATGTGGTGGGGTCAGTGCTGCACAATGGGGCAAAAGTCATAAAATGGTGGTAGCAGTCTGATATTTAGAGGGGAACTGGGGTAAAAGGCCATACTCCGCCAAACTTTTAATCTTTATGGGATTGTTGTAGGTATAAGCGGGATGTATTTATTTTGGTGAAAGTTTTAGATTTGATGGATTTTTTTTTATTTATTTGTATTTTATATTTCAAAAGGTCCTTCTTCAACCGTGGGCACAAATTTAAGATCAGTTTTCAAGATGCTTTGGCAACTGGAAAACTCTATGAGAATGGTTTGTTCATATCTGAATAAAAATATGATTGTAACACTGTCCTTCAGGAATTCAAAACAGGAATCAGTATTATAATACTGCATACGGTCAAAAAACGGTACAAAATATTTGCTTATAATATTTTCACATGCAGTAATATTTTTCCTGTTTACAAACATCTTTATCCCTTACCAAATGAATATATATTATTTTTAATAATATGAAAAACGTTAAGCTAGGAACATTAATTCTGAATATGGAAAACGACCATGATGTGTGTAAACTTTTAAATAATCAATTTACAAGATAGGAAAATGCTTTTAAATAACTCAATAGATTTCCAGTAAACATTTGCATATTGAAAATTGGAAATTAATAATAACAAAACTGTAGAGATTTCGGTTAAAAAAAAGCATATGTTTTTAGATACGTTATAATTTTTCTTTGGCCCATGATAAATATTTTCAACCAATATTATACTATACCTGTAACATTATTAGATACAAGATATTTCAAATCTTATGTTGTTCTTAGAAACTATCAAGGTACCTTTGAGTGACAGGCACGGAGCAGCAAATTGAGTTCAGTTTCAACGAAGAGTGACAGTTCGACCTGAACAAAGTCAACAAAAAGTTCCCTCTCCCCTTATCCAAGTAAATTCCTAATTTCCATGGCTCGACATGTGTAATAGAATCTCCATATTGGACAGAGCACTGCGCATAGAAAAAGTCTTGAAAAGCACGTGGTGCGGAGGAGTTTAACCTTCATTTTGACTGTAAATATATATGTACACCTGTGGAACTCAACATTTACAAACGCTCTCAAAGATGTGATCTGACGGGAAAATACTGAGGGTTAAAAAATGTTTAAATTATGTAAAAATACAATATTTTTTGTTTTGTGGAAGTCTATAAAACTTGGAGTATTTTTTCTTGCTTTAAAAATCGATTGCATACCAGCCCTAAATCGTTTATACCATCTACTTTTTTCCATTTTTTTCTGCTACTTTAAATTTAAAATTTAAAAAGCATAGTTTTTTGGATATCAATCTGAAACAAGTCAGTCCCAAATATTCTCTGAGTGGACGTCGATAGTGTCTTAATTTGTAAGCAAATCGGTGACAGTTTCTTTGGAAGTGTGTTGGAAGTTTGGGAAGGTTGAGTTTTTTGGGAGAAGCCGTATCACGTTTTCCTGCTCAATTTTTAGTGATTTGGGCTAACATAAAAAGTAATTAAAATAAAATACATCTTTAACAGGAGTTATTAACACGATATTAATGTCTGATAGCTTTTTACTATGCAGATAATGTTAATTGAATGAAAGATGAAAAAAATAAGTTGATCGACAAGGTTATAAATTAGTTGAATATTGAATTTATTAAGACTTTAATGGTAATTAGCGGACTCTTATACCATCATACTGCCTTAGCGGAAGTGGGCGCTTTAATTTCCATTCTTCCGCTTCCTACTTATTTAATTAAGTGACACCGAATCTTTTTCGAAGGGACAGTTGCATACACATTAAGATAATTAAATAATCGCATTCAACAATTTCTTTCACGACAAACCATCAAACCAAACAAAGCAGAGCTATACATAGGAATTTTTTTTTTCGTCCAACACCATAACCATATGTTCCTTTTCCTTTGTACTCCGAGTCACCTGCAAAATCGCCAGAACGTGGGAAAAAACAACACAGCCTAAACTGACCCTTTTCGTGTGGGTGAGAGCAAGTGAAAAAAATCGAACATTGTTAATCTTCCAAATTACCAAGGTCGCTGACGGTTTAGCATCAGCAGCAATTGTCCGCTGCCCAATTCTAACCAGAAAAGAAACGACCTAAACAAATAGCACCGTCACTTTATTCAGTAGTAGATTATGAGTTGCTAAACTGATAGGTTAGCCGGCCCCGCTGGCGCAATGGTTAACGTGTTAAGCCCTTGGAGCTGGTGTGGGCTCGGGTTCGAGTCCCCGAGCATCGGGCGGTGGGATGTTTTGTGGTCCGTCAATAAATAGAGTGTATTTGTCGAAGTGTTTGTGTCGTCTCTTTCTTTTGTGTGTCCTCTTGCGATTGTGTCATTTCTGGGCGAAATGAATTACAATAGACACTATAAAGGTCGCAGTGTTCGGCGGAAACTTGGCCCCCCACCCGAGAAAGTCATAAGTCAACTGGATAGGTTCTGACCAAAATAACGTTTATAAAAAAACATAAAATTTAAAAATAACACTTAACAAGACTGTTAGTGGGATTGGATTAGAAAACGCTCGTAAAGCAAAGGATTTTTTTTTTTTTTTTTTGTAAAATTTATGAGGCAGTAAATAGAAATACTTAAGATTACCACAGCACTGAAGTAAATGAATCAATTTGCAAAAAGAAAAAACTCCCACAGATTCCACAAACTAATATAGTAATATTTAGGTCCAATCTAAGAAGGCTTATAAGACATCAACCTGACTTAATTTGAAAATGTTATTAAAAACTCTCCGGCATAATTGGTGGTCCTAACTCAATTGCTCAAACGACTTTCAACATACATAATTTCATTGTAATGTAAATATGTTCCAGACGGAAACTTAAATTTTTCTCACTTCGCAGAAACTTTAAATTTAATCTTGATAACTAATCACCTAGTGATTAAATCATAAGAATAAGGGCTTTCTATTTCAAATGAACACAGATTGTTGCAGATTCCCCGTGATTTTTGGAAGGTTTAAAACATAAGGCTATCATAATTTTGCAATGCTAAAGTTTGATTTATAATTCCCCCCAAGAATCATTGTTTATTTTTTTCATGCTCATTTTACTGAAATTCTTTAAGTTGATATAGTTACACAGTTTGTCATAAATATTTGGAAACACAATGTCATTGTTGTCCAACAATAAGATGTCTTCTGCGACTACTATTTTGAATTCTGCTTTGATTGATTAAACTGCGAAAGAAAGGCGGCAAAACGTCCGTCAAATGGACATCTATTGATTTTTCTTTTGTGGACAACAATTCCCCAAAAAAAACGGTTTTATGCAGGGATGAAAGGTATCAACATGTTTTTTTTGGACGAGTTCTTCGATATGGTTTATAACCTAACTGATTTGATTTCCAAAAGGGAGTTTTTTGTGTGAAGGGTTTGTGCATATATTTTTTCTGCAAATATAATTGTATATAGCTATCTGCTTTCTTCAAATATAATCTTAAAGCCTTTCTTGGGGGTTGTTTTTTTTTTTTTTAGTTTCACATTTCTATGCATTTCCAATTTGCTTATTCACATGTAGCAGAATAACACTATGAAATATGTTATATGTTTTACAGTTATCTACAATACAATTTTTATTATTTTTGTATTGCTATAAATTTTTGTTCATTGTTACTGAATTTACATATCTTCGAATTCCTCCAACTTTCTTTTTATGAAGATAAATCGTTTTATAAAGACATATCAAAAACTTACTTTCTGTTTAAAGAATTCTACTTACACTGAGAAAAAATACTGTAAACATACTAAATTTTTTTAGTAAGTTACAGAATTATAACCAATTTTACAAAAAAAGTTTTTGTAATTCTGAACAGAAATCTTCATAATCTGAAGTTACAAAATAATATCTAGTATTTAGGCCTCGATCGTGATTTGGGATAGCCTCGTGTAGCTCTAGTGCGCCGATAATTCAAACCTAACCTAACCTAATTGATCGTGATTCAATAGCCAATCGCCATTTTAAATTTATACTTTAGTTGA
The DNA here is from genome assembly GCA_023701765.1 of Hylyphantes graminicola. Classification (NCBI taxonomy): domain Eukaryota; kingdom Metazoa; phylum Arthropoda; class Arachnida; order Araneae; family Linyphiidae; genus Hylyphantes; species Hylyphantes graminicola. The sequence goes on along the minus strand of CM043111.1, from coordinate 33,653,128 downwards.
TTGTTTCCAAATGAATTTAACTTCTCATTTAACTGGCATCTATGTACGTGCCGAAATAGCACAGTTGGGAAGACAGATAATCTACAAGGTTCCTGGTTCGATCCCGGGTTTTCGGCCAGTCTGCTATTCCTCGATATTATAGTGGTGTAGTACCACTAAGTAACCACTCAACCCCCCCTCAACCACCCAACCCCGCAAACAACACCCCCCAACCAACCCCCCCACACCCCGCCCCCCCCACCCACCTAAACCGCCCTACCAACGCTACCACCCACCTCCCCGACCCAACCAACCCCCCACTACCCCCCGTACCCCCCCCACCAAAACCCCCCGCCTGTTACGCGGGAGACCGGGGTTCGATCCCACGTAGTAGGAAAGTAGACATTTTGTTTTTTCTTTGCAATGGCACGGAAAAATGGTGGTATCTATAACAATTTTCTTGTATAGTTACTACTGAAACATTACTTGTGTGGGGATACGTAAAATAGTTCGGTACAATCTACATGATATTATACATGTAATGCTAACAAAAATATATTATGCGTTTTTACAGCACTATTTTTAGAGTAATTTATTTCCTAGAAATTTTCCAGGAAAAGTTTTTTTACAAAAAAATGTTTTTGTAATAGTTACATGATTTTTTTTCACAGTGTATAATGCAACCGTTCTATTTAAATAACCTAACAATCATAACTATACCAATATGTGGTTGAATAGGCTGTTCTTTTCTGCATAACGGGGACTTCTATGTACCCGCGAAATGACAGAGACGATCGAACGCGTAACCATGTGTTGGTAACCACGCTGCCATGGCTACCGGACAGCCCTCTTTTCGACCACACCTGTCAAAAATTTTCATTTTTTGGATGTTTGTCTTTACATTTGTTCGTTTATTAGTTTATTTTTTTTTACTTCGTACCTGACAGTTTTCCCCCAGGTACGGAATCGAACTGACCATCTGGTGGTTGGAAGGGGAGGGAATGGAACAGCTGGGTAAAAGCTGGCAATGTTCTGCTATTTGGATGTTTCCATTAGATTTTATTTTAACGATGGAGTTATTTTTCTGAAAATGTGTGAGGATCTTCTCTTGTATTCATTAATTAATGAAGGAGATTAAGGACTTCACCAGGTTAATAATTCGGAAAAATGCGATTGCTCTAACTGGGCAAACGTTAGCCTCCCCTTCTTAAAACTAAAGCAGGGTAAATGTTGGCAATGTTCTGCTATTTTTATGCTTCCCAAGATTTTTTTTTAACGAGAGAGTTATTTTCTATAAATGTGTGACGCATTTATCTTCTGAGTGTTAATTAATGAAGGAAATTACTGACTTTACCAGGTTAATAATTCGGAAAAATGCGATTGCTCTAACTGGGGGCAAACGTTAGTCTCCACTTCTTAAAACTAAAGCCATCTTTCAATTATCATTGGAGATTTCAAATGTTTATATTTTAAGAATCGGTGTTTATAATATAGTGTAGACATTGATGATGTTAGTTAAGTCGGCTGATGCCTAATGATTTTAGATAAAAATGAGTCACTATATTAATTAGTATATACATATTTATTCATATAACTTATATAAACTTCAAAAAAAAATCGCAGATGCTTATTTATACACACATACAACCTGAAATCTACAAAACAAATTCCAGAAATATGTCCATAAAGTTTTACTTACAATATTGTACATACAGTTCTAGTATATATTTTACATATTTTAGGGATGCGTGTTTCAGATAACATATCTTGTGTGCTTTAGAAATGAGATCTGAACATCCCGATATAAAGCAATTTTTTATGACTTAGTTTTTCGATAGTTTTAAATCGTCTAGTTTCAGATTGACTTCATTCTTTCCCCTCCATGTCACAATAAGAGACTGTCTTGATGTCGCATTAGAATAAAAATGTCCATGAATGTACAATGTTGGGTGTTTTTAGTAGAAAATATGTATTTCCTTGGTATGGTATTTCATCTGATTTTATATTAGTATTTTTTTCTGGAAAACATCAGCCATGGTACGGATTATTTTTGCATTTCGATAAAATAAAGAAATATACTCATATATTGCTTTAATTTTCAAAAATGAATAAAGCAATAAATAAATATACTTTTTGCACGGCAACTGCAAATCGAAAAATGAAAATACTTTTTCGTCATTGTTTCAATTATTCAATTATAATTTTCTTTAATAGAAGTTTTCGATGGCTTCATGTAATGAAGTAATAAACAAAAAATCAAATCAACATTTAAAATACAAAAATGCTTTTAAATTAGTAAAAAAAAATTTCAAAAGTGAAAGATATATTTCCTTTACTGATAATTTCTAGAAAAATAAATCCGGAACTATTGCTGAGGGTAAAGTGTATTTTATATGCCTTATTTTAAATAGAAATGGACGAAAGCTCTGGCTCACATTTAGATCATTTGACATTTCCATACATTCTTGCTGCAATAAAATCTTCTTGTCAGAGTTGGAATTGTAATAAAATTCTCTGAAGTCGCCAAAAAAATAGATAACAATCCAACCTTTTAAACGACTATAGCACACTCTCATCGACAATCATAGTGACCGTATAAACTTTTTTCCCATTAGCTATAGTGAAGCTTAATTTGCACACGTTTGCTGACGTAAAAAGTTCCTGATTATATATTATTTTCTTCTAGACATAGAAAGTCTCATATCAGACGCTCTGAACGATGATGACGTAGACATTTCTACACATGGAGATATTATTGCAGACGAATGCATCGACATCCCTGACGATGCAGACGTTTTGACGGCGAAGACAAATCTGCAGGTACAGATGTTCTATCTGATGTACAGACGTTCTTGCAGGGCTGCAGAAGCGAAGACATTCTGCAGATGTCGACATTCCGGCATGCGTGGACTCCTGCAGCCAGGGACTGCGGTTGGTGAAAGCTCTGCCTTACTTCACGTCTCAACCGTGTACTTCATTGCAACTCTCGATCATAAAGAAGCTCCTTCTTGGTTTCAACCTGCGCTTGCGTCAGGTTGCGTTTATCAGGACGATGACCTAGTGTGCCGGGGCGCACGGCCCCTTCTCGGTCTCTTGCTGCATCATTCGCTCGTGGGGCTGGACAGTTCCGAGGGCGTACCCGGGATGTGTGACGAGAGATTACTCGGGGGTTGGTGCAGGGAGTGATCGTCTGACAGGTAAGGGGCCAGCTGGTGGGGAGGTCCTCCGTGGGACATGAGGTGATGGTCAGGGCCGGGATCGCCATAGCCGTGCATCTGGAAAAGCAAATGGGGAGAGTTAGTTTTCGCTTGAAAACATACAATAAAACGTTTAGACAATTGGTTTGCATGTATTCTTCCAAATACTTATTGATAAATGCAGAATTTTAAGATTTTTGTAAACAAAGACTCATTAAAATGCCCTTAGTAAAGAATACCTCCTACTAATCATTGATAATCATGGATTGGAATTTATATAGCTACATTGATTGTGTTTATTAGGGAAAGAAAATGATCATGAATGGTTTCTTGTGGGAATATATATCCAGCAAAACTTAAACTTCGAATTCTTATTGTTAAAAAAAAGAATTACCAATAAAAATTAATATAAGTATGATTTAGGAGTTTCTCTAGTTAATAGTTTTGATCCAGTCATGCAAATACTTCAATGATTTCCTATTGATAATGAGACACTATGAGTCCGAAATCCCTTGAAACATAATTATAACTCTTAAGTGCACCACTTACAGGTTACGGCAATTACTATCCATTAGTTACAGTCAAAGAAAAGAGGGACGAATACGCAGCGTGTTTATATAATCCTTACGTCTGTCGCGTCACACACAAAAGTAAAGAAAAATGTTTAAACTTGGAACAATCGTTTCGACTTCCGCAAAAAAAGAATGGAAGGACTGGAAGCCGTAATCTGCCTCTTTCCATCATGGACCATTTTCTGCGCACTGTTATTATTATTCCCACAGTTAAGTAGAGGGGAGGTCCGCTGCTAAACACCTTTGACGCTTACCGCGGGACGGGAACAAAAAGTTGGCATGTCAATATGTCAGAAGAGCTTACACGCAGGCTATTCTGTTCCGCGGTTGAAGGGAACGAAATAAATAAATAGCAGAGACCCGTGTGCTGCTTTTGATGCTTCTTCAAAATGGGGGGAAGAGAGAGTTTAGGCTAAACGCAGTCACCACCCGCCTTGAAGCCCTGTTTGTGCTTTTTGTTGGCTTTTTGACTCGAGAAGATGCTGCTGTCAGAATTCCTGCCAGAGGCAATTGAAATGGCACAGAAAAAAAAGGATTTTTTTATAGTCCCCTTCAACGGTCTTTAAATTTGTGGCTGAATAATCATTTAAAGAAAATATTTTGATTTTTTCTTGCAATTTGTCACTCCTCAAGAAGTTGGTACTGTCAAACATAATATTTGTTTTTCATGTTGCTTATTTGGTTATTTTGTTTGGTAACAAATTATTTTATGCAGAATAAATAAAGTCGAATATTTGTTTGGTTGCGCACTACAAGAAGTAATTCTAAGATTTATAGCAGGATTTACGAGGGATTACCTAAGTGTCGAAAATTTTAGCATCCCTTAATTACTTAATAGAAAATTCTGTAAGAGACGGAGAAAGATATAAAGTTGAATTATTAAATTTTTTTTTCAAGTTAAGTTATTATTTATAATCTGTCTAATGCAAGTGCATGATTTAAAAAACTCTTTATTAAGATGTGGGTCATGAAAGCAAAAGAATAATAAAATCCTTACAATGAAAAATAAATTCAATTTTACAAATTTTTGAAACATGCACTTTTCATTTATAAAATACTCATATTCTTAACCTAACAAAAGTTCAATATCTTTGGTCTTGAATTTCCGATTAAAAATGCCTATGCCGTACTCCGCATGCAAAATATACAAATACAGTCGAACGTATCTTCAAGAATAACAAAGTAAATCCGATCTTGGAAAAACTCAGCAATAACCGAAGGACAAAACATCAACAACACAACAAACAAAACGCCTCATATGCAAAAGTGAGGCAATAAAGTTGTTTCGCTTCTTCTTGCATTCATTGCAGACAACATGGCAGCAAGGATGTGTCTGCAGAGAAGGGAAAAAAAACAAAAATATTGTACGGGAAAAGATATTGGAGCCACATACAGAACGCTTCGAAGAGGATAGAGATAGGACAGCAGGAGAAAAAAAAATCAAGAGCGAGCGAATGGAAGAAAAAAAAAACGATGATAAAAAAATGGCGCGGGGGTAAGAATCGCCTGGAATATGTCAGAATCGAATCGATGAAGGTAGAATGCCACGTTTCCGCTCTTGATGCCAAGAAGCTTCTTCCGAGCCTGCTTTTTTTTCCAGTTTTTTTCCCTCCTGCTCCATGTATCTTTATTTTTTCCAGTTTTTTTATCCCGTTTTTTTTTCCTCATCTTATGCTCTCCCCTCTCTCTTCGGGCGTGGTGCGTTGCGGAATTTTTCTTTTAAATCAGATGATAGAAAGAAAAACGGTCCCATTCTTTCCCATACATGTAGGCATCTTTTTCCTATAGTTAATTTTTTATTTTATTTTTTCTTCTTTATCAGAATGAACTTTCTTTCTTAAGTAGGGGGCGGGGAGAGTTCCTTCTCGTTGAAAAGCTTTTTTTTTTCAAAATCTATTTTTTTTGTCGAGCTTTACCACACCCCCTACTTTGTCTTTCTAAATTCGTATCCTTGCCATTTTTAAAGGATTTATTAGGATTTTGAAGTGCAATGAATCGCGATGACTGTTCTTTTTCTCACAGTATATCCTCCCTTTATACGGTCGAATATTGAAAGTTTGGAAAAAAATCAATGAATAGGTTAATTTTATTACTTCTAATAGAATGCCTTCGCTAGATTTCTCTCTTGAGCATTTTTTTATAGTATAGGTTGATATATAATAGAAAATTGAATTTTTATTCGAAATTTAAGTTGTCTAATGTAATTCAATCTTCTTGACAAAGTTTTTTCTTTCTTTTTACGAATTAAGTTATTTGTTGAGAAAAAGTGTTCTTCTATTAATTTCTCTTAGAGCAACACCGAGAATTATTTAAATCAGGTGCTCACCGACAAGTTATTCTGTAGCACTTTCGCTGCGTTATATTTTTGTTGCATCATGCAAACATGCCACACGAATATCATAATCGAGTTCTTAGTTTTTGATGCCTTCTAGGCATTATTCCAAGAGAAAGTGCTAATACGTTTTGATCCTGTGATCAGCCATCATCAGACACCCAGCCATCATCAGAAGCCATTAGAAATCATAAAAGAAAATTAATGAATCATGAGCAAGTCATGCTTTTACGATCAGGACCATCAGAAGTCGTGAATTGGATGTTTTGGTGTTGAATGGTCTGAAATCCAATTTATTGTAAATTCTCTAAATTAATATACAAATTACAACGCGTCGCCGCAACCAAAACTAAGATAGATTGAAACCAAACCCTAGAAACACCCTAAACAACACCCTTTACCACACTCCATCGAGGGCATCACATTACATAATTGCGAGAGACACTCGAACGCGACACACACAAGACCGCCGGTGGCTGGTATTCTTTTTTTTTTAACGATTGTGATACGTGTGTTATCTAAGCGGCCCGCCCAAGGGTGCAGAAGCCGGTCAAAGAAAGTCTCCAGCGGAGCCAGACAACCATAAATCAGGGGAATGGTCACCTGATATGTCACGTGACATGGGACCGATAACCGTGTCACCCCCCTCTCCTTGTCTTGAAAAATTACTCCTTGACTACAAAGTCAACTTGGGATGGCTTGAGGGATATTTTGTTTCTCCCGTGTTTGTTGTTCCTCGCTCGTGCGAGTGTTTTGACTTTTAAACCTACACAAATTGTCCAGGAGAAATGTCGCTTTTTGTACACTCTTAAACAAACACTCCTAATTTAACTCAGTCTGAGTGGATTTCCCTCCTCCAGACTGGAAAATGCACTTCTCCTTTTGGAGTGGATCCTTTGTGTGTTAAACCTCCGACAGGATCACTCCAAACGAGTGATTTTAACTCAGTCTGAGTAAATATGCATGCATTTATGGTGTCGAAAATGCACTTCTCCAACTGGAGTGGATTTCACTCTTTTGTTTTAAGAGTGTAGACCTCACCGTATAAGCCGAGTCATAGTTTCCTTTTATAAGCAGTGTGGAAGTGTATATTGTGAGAAGAGTGTTTATAAATAAATCTTAATGTCTACGCAAGAGATCGAAATTTCATTTTTTCATCAACTACCCATAAATAAATAACTCTTTTATTTATTCATTTGATAAACTATTGTAGCATTTATACATAATTTAATAAAAGTTTAAGTAACTCGTGCATTTCTGTCTTCAAATTCTATGTGATAATATTATGGTGCTAATACTTAGTTAAAATATCTTCCAATTTAATTTATTTTAAAGCAATCCCATACTAGTGTAAGCATTTCATGTTTTTAATTTTGATTCAGAAATATTTTGCAATAAAAATTATACAATGAATATTTAACAAATGCCATACAAAACAAATTCAAGAGAATTATCTTAAAATGTAATAAAAAAATTTCTGGTAATAGGAAACGTATAGGCCTTCCAGCATTTTAAATAAAATACAATTCAGTCACGTATGAGCAAGTAATAAAATAAAGTTGCGATACTTTTATTGATCTTAAACCTTGAAAATTAATATTCAGGGCTATAAACAAGAACCCTATTTAACAAAGACAAAATAAAAAGAAGGTGCATTTGTCTATCTTAATAGCTTGTAATAACAGCGTTCTGCGTCTTCAAGCTGCTCCAATAAATTTTACACAGTTGCATAACTGGCAGATGAAATTATATGCAACCTCTCGCAACGGTTTATGTATTTCTTTTTGCTGCACAAATTTTATCTTTAACACGACGCCAGAGTTTTTTGTATTAAAATGAAAAAAAAGGTCGTATGTCTATCCTATTGAACAATGTCTTAACATTGGACATTGGCCGCTTTTTCTTAGAAGGATACAGGTGTCATCTTCCATAACCTCGTTTTTCTAATCAGATCTCGCATTGTTATCAGTAAGATGTTTTACGACGGTTCCTCCTCACTGGACATACCAATACCTTCAATAAATTTGAAACAAATAAGATAAGGGGGAAAAAATTCTAAGAAACTGCTTTTAGATATGTATTTCAAACGGTTGTTGATTTATTTGCCCCTGCTTTCTGTTAAACATGCATACATCGTAACCTTCTCCATGTAAGGTTAAATACGTGCAATAAAAAATTAAAAAAAATACATAGATAAGTAATTAAAAAAGTTGTGTTTTTTTTGTGTTTGATATTGTTTTTGATCAATTTCTTTTTATGTATATAAAAAATTCAGCGATTCGAAACTAAACTAGAAAACTATAAATTTAGATATTAAATGTTATAAAATATTCTATTTCTAATTAAATAGTTACAACCTCGGCGAAACCACTGCTCATAATATGCGAGTCAAACTAACTTTCAAAATACATATACTACACAGTAAAAGCAAAAGGCATTTACATTCAAATCACACGCTTCCAAAAAAACTCTTTTGTTTACCACACACCAATTGACCCTCCCCATTCATGCTCGGAGACTTTTGTCCCTTTTAATGGAAACAGAATTATGAGAAAGCGAAAGAATATTATGCGATCCGCTTTTTTGTTCGTGACGCAAGTGTTGTGCGGGGTTTATGACTTCGCCGGCGCAGTCATAAATTCGTATTCCGGTGTTTTAAAGCCCTCCTCAGTCTCTTTCAGCAAAGCCCATCACCATATCTGTCACCAGGAGAGCCCAGTATTTCATCAGGAGTCTTGGCGGATATCCAACTCTGCGCCCCAGCCCCGGACACACAGGGAGCAGCCCCTGGGTTGACAAAGACCCAACCGTCTCTTGATTGTTCGGGATGTTAGACATGTAATTTTCCGGTTTGTGTGCTTGATCAGAGACCCGCTTATAAACCTTTGGTCAGTAAGACAGACATTGGCAGAATTTTTACTGACACAGAGAAAGTACGCTAAGGGCGAAGGCGGTAATTGAACTTGCACTCAGTACAGTATGTAGACTGATAGCATAATTGGCTACGGTCAAACAAACTTGGCCACCGGGCCCCCTCTCGTTTGCTACTGGGTAAAGAGTTTTAAAATGTTGACAGTGGGTACAGTAAACAAACTACCTTTCCTGATTTATTGGTTGTGTCGTTGTTAAGTATTTAAAATATTGGTTTCCTCAGAAAACTTTACACCTAACTACCCCGTCGCTTTTCTTTTTTATACTATACTATAGGGTTTTTTTACTACCAAACATTTTGATTTGTTTCATTCATCAAGCTTCTTCATAAAACCTGCGCATCACACGCAGCGACCATGGTTGCTTGTTGACAAGGATAAATTATATTTAATTGTCCAAAAAAGGTTGTAAGTTGAAGGATTTTACTTATGCTTCTTGGTAAAAAACCCTAAAAAAAAAAAAAAACGATGTAAACTTGAAAAAGCCAAGAACGTTTGGCGATTCATTAGAGTAACCTTACATCAGAACTTTTGTATCGTGCATAATTACATTATATATTTTTTTTACTTTAAATGCTCATTATTAATAAATTAAGAAGTAGAACCTGTACCTAAGACCTTGGTATCGTGGATATGCACTCTTATACCACTAGACCATCGTTTTTTTTATTTATTTTTTTTAGAAAATTAGATTTAAAAATAAAGAATGTATTATGGATTTATGAGGACAGAATGTCCCAATTTTATGTCATGAATTCATGATACCATCTTACTATAGAGCAAAATCAGTTTGGTGATCGAAGAGCATTTTGAAATTCGGTGATGGTGTTAACTTGGTTAATTGAGGAGTTGGTTGAGCGACGAATGTCCATTTCATCTTGTAAACAGAAAAGAGAGTAAATTGGCAACAACTATTAATTTTTTACTAATTCCATTGGACTAGTGCATGTTCAATAGAGTTCGTATTGCAATGTCCAGGTGCCTTTCAGGTGACATTAGCTGCCGAAATATCTATATTGTCTCTTGACTAAAAAATACCGAATTGTATGAAATAAAACATCGTTACAGTTCTGAGATTAGAAATTAAAAACGGATAGCTAAAAAATTAATAAATAATGAGCATTTTAAATTGTTTAGTACACACAGGCGCAAGAAGAGAAAAAAACGTTATTTTTGGGAAATTGTCAGTTGGACTTAAATCAAACCAGAGCAACGAATTATTATTACTCTCTTTTCTCTCTTACTTCCAGCATTCGCATTTCTCTCTTTCTTGCTATTTCTCTATTTTTGTTTTGTAAGTTGTTTTGTTTAGATATTGAAGCTTTCTTCTGATGTGTGATCGATGCGGCTTGATTCCTTTGTTTTTCGTGCACCAGAATAGGAAAAAAAAAGTTTATTTTTATTTTTATACGCTTTGGTTATACGGTCATAATTCGAAATGAACCACGTTTGTAAGATTGTGTGTGTGTGTGGAATAGAAATAATGATTTCAAAGTAAAATTTTGTTTTCACTTTTGTCTTTTGTTTCTGGAATTGGGAACGTCATTGATTAATATTATTCTTAACATTATTGCTTTCTTGCAAAACCAAAATTTTCCCTCTTTAAGTACAACTAAGGTACAGGTCCGAACCGTTTAGCGTTGACTCTTGATAATGGTAAATTCAATTGGTCGAAATCGCCAATGAAGGTTCCGAAACCCATCTAAAAATTCTACAGCATGAAAATTTCAAGATTCATATTGAGATTTAAGATTATATTATAGTATGTAACTCATATTTTATTACATTAACAACTGAAGGGTCTAGTTGCAAAACTCATATTTCATAAAAGTATAGTGGTTAGTGTCCGTCCGTTAATTGGCGACTTCGTCCAATTGAATTAACGATTGTTAAAAGTCGCCAATGAGCGAAACCGGACCTATATCTTACTTCACTTATATACTTTGAAGAATGGAGGTTTTTCATCTAGGCCTTTTAACTAAACTCGGCAGATAAACTTGTATGGTCAGTAAAGGAAGTATTCTTTGGCATAATCTTAACTTCAAGACATTGTTTTTAAGAACCATCAAACCCAATCATTTAAAACTTCCCGGTCCTTCATTTACTCTATCGACTCACACACTGTTGGGTGCCGTCCAACAATCACACCAAGTCAGCAAACACGATATTTCTAAAAAAAATCTTCGGGGGTGGCGGAGATATACCTGGACCGTTCGCGATCGGCACGTGACACAAACGGACCCCCATCGCAACAATGCTATATTTTCATCTCGTCGGCCCCTAAAGCACACGCCCCCCCTAGCCCATTGTTCACCCAGTTCACGCAACACTGGTCGAGATAACTGTCTCGTACGGCCAGATAAAAAAAAAATGTTCGCTTTGTCCATCTGTTTATTCGATTCAGGTATTCTCTCTCCCCTGGCGATTATTACACGCAACGCTGCGTTTTGTTGGACTCTTTGTTGGGAATTTCGAACTTTATATTGAAACATGGGAGGCATGAAAATGATTTTCACGCGTCGGTTTATGGGGATGCAAGCTTTAATATCTATGGGAATTTTTCAATGAGGTGATTGCTCAAACTAAAAATGTCTCTGAAGGAGCATTGCGTTCAACATTTATATCTGTTTTAAAAAATCACGTGTGATTTTTAAAACTCTGGTGTGAATTGAAATTTATAAAAATATTTTCCAAAAGTTATATAAATCGAATTAGTTTTGAACTATAAATAAGAAAATAAAACCGAATGACCATCCTTAATGCCTCACTATATAAATTTCATATTGAAATATGTTAATCTAAAAGTGAAAAAATCTAATATCTTAACTGGCTATTGATCTACTGAGTAAAATACGGTGTATATGATCTCTTTTGTTTCAACTCTCCAATTCTAAACTTCATAAGGCCCACAATATTCCACTGAATAATTTATCCAGTTTTTACGTTGTAACACAAAATTAAATTTATATTTTCAGCTAATTATTTGTTAGTGTGCTTTTAATTGGCAGTAGGAGAGTCATTCCACGTCAAATCGACCAGCTCAAAATCTTCATGTCACAGAATTCAATCTAGATTTTATTCCAAGTACTAGAGACAAATTTATTAGACACGTATTTTTTGTTTTTTCAAAATTTTGAGAATTAAGAAAGTTATGATTTTTTGAAACCGAAAAGTTAAGCCTAACTTTTTCTCATTTAGCATTGCGGTCTATGGGAAATTTAGTATTTTCGAACGAGTATAGCTAAAAATTGTAACCTGGGAACAACTAACAAATTTTTGTAAGGAATACTATTACTAATGGTAACATTTTAGTAAAGTGCACTGTTGTTCCCAAAACTCCTTCTACCAAAATTATTTTTTTAAAAGTCAGAGGATCATCATAAGTTCCAATGGAGAAATTTGCACAATAGGTTTGTGTTTATGAAAGAATATGTGCAAGCAACTATATTTTTTTAAATGAAGTATTAATATTAAAATTTCTCATATGATAGCAAAACATTTTTAAATACTTCGTGTTATTGAAAAATTTAAGTCTTTTCCTCCTTTCAAATTTTAACTTATATTTATAATTTTTTTTTATTTAATATAAATATTAATTGAAATTTCAAAGGTACAAGGGATTTACATTTTTCAATAATACAAGGTGTTTAAAAATATTTGCTATGGTATTTCAACGCGGTATGGTATTTTAACACGCTTGCACATATTCTTTCATAAACACAAACCTATTGTACCCATTTCTCCATTGGAACTAATGTTATTCTCCTCTGACTTTTAAAAAAATATTTTTGGTAGAAGGAGTTTTGGGAACAACAGCGCACTTTACTAAAATGTTACCATTAGTAATAGTATTCCATACAAAAATTTGTTAATTGTTCCCAGGTTACCCTTTTTAGTTATACTCGTTCGAAAATACTAAATTTCCCATAGACCGCAATGCTAAATGAGGAAAAAGTTAGGCTTAACTTTTCCGTTTTAAAAAATCATAACTTTTTTAATTCTTAAAATTTTGAAAAAATAAAAAATACGTGTCTAATAAATTTGTCTCTAGTACTTGGAATAAAATCAAGATTGAATTCTGTGACATGAAGATTTTGGGCAGGTCGATTTGACGTGGAATGACTCAGGAAGGTTTTCCCAACAAGTTAAATAAGAAACATCTTAAATTATTTTCTCCTTACTACTACATATTTACAATAATATTTCTAAATTTGCATTCACAGTTAAAACTTAAAGAAAATTGTAAACATTTAACATGTATTATTACATTTAGAAAAAATCACATACACCTGAAAAGCAATCATCAACTTATCAAAACTTTTACCCCTTTACTCGAAAAGGTTGACGTAATGATAAATATTATACAATATTTTTAACTTTTCAATTTAAAAGCGTTAAAGTATAGCTTCTCGCACATTAAAATCTAGATTAAAACAAAAAAAAAATCAAAACTCGTAACCAACCTTCAAAACACTACATAGTGACTTTTCCCTCACCACATATAATCCCCATAAACTCACACCGAAATAAAACCTTTAAAAAAATATCCTACATGTTTATTCAACTGGCTCTATCCCTTGCGTGTGGCCTAAGTCCGAGCGCAGGAAAGTGGTAAAGATAAGCTGTATTGAAGGGTGGCCGCGTGTGTAAAAAGTGTGGAATTAGACGTGACTTCCAACGGCCCGCCGCGTCACAATGTTTGTTTTTGCATACATGTGTTGTCTTTGCTGCATTATCTTTGCAGTTTGAGGAGTCGCAGGCTGGATTTCTAGCTCTCATGGGATCAGTGAAAGGGCCTCTGTGCGTTGGGTTTATATTTTTTTATACGCGAAAATTTGGAATTTTCAAAGATATTTTAGCTCTTAAGTTCGTTATCTTTGGTTTTCAAAAGGGTATTAACATGCCAGTTCGTCATTGTAATAATTAATAAAAATTAATCAATACATAAATTTTTCAAAGCTCACATAACCATAGAAACCTACTAATTAAAAAAAATTTAATCCACCCTCGAGAGAAAGTAAAATATATAAATTGTGACACCAAAATTTAATTTCTAAATTAAATTAATAATATTAATATATTATTATTATTGGCCTAAAATACTAATCTGAGGTAATAAATTTTAATAAAACTAAAGTGAAAAAAATTTCACGGCGCAAAAAATGGAAAATTTTCATGTTTTTTTTGGGTACTTTAAAACTTATTTTTATTTAAAAAATCTAAGTTATTAAAAAAACTTTTAACCTAAGATTAATATATAAAGTTGGTATAACACACACAGAAAATTTTAAGATGATCTGATCAGTAGTTATTGTGAAAAGGTACAGTGCAATTGGCCAATTTAACATTACCGATATACAACATACCGAACCCCCTTAAGGATTTTTTTCCCTTTTATAAACGCATTACCTATTGCGACGGTCTTTATTAAAGCCATAATAACAATAATAACGTTGAGTTCGGTGAAGAACCGAAGTGTAGAATGTTGCCAAATACTTTTGAAGTAATGTATTTAAATGTAGTTATTAAACAATGAAATCAAAATGTTTCAAGAAAAACGGGAAAAGGCATTCAAGGCGAAAATTATTTTTAAAAAATTCTACCTTAGTAAAACATGATTAATCTTCAAGTTAAAATCTGATCTTAAAGCTTCCAGGTTGTCAATTTTCTGATCAATATAAACTTTAGGGACTGCAGGAAAGATTCAAAGACACTAAGAACATTCTTCGGCAAAGTTGTACAAAAATATAATAGCTTTCCAAAGAAAATTCCACGACATATTTCACCACTGTCACCGTCACAATACACCTGTCTTCGAGACACAAATTGTCCGCATACTTGCCGTCCCCAGATTCCTATCCGGATTGTTTCTTCTTCTCCCGAGGGTGTGAAGGATTCCAACACCTATTACTAATCTATCGGGGGGCTGAAATACTGGCTTTGAGGCACACCAGTCTGACGCCGGCTAGGGACCACGATAATCTTGAGAACAACCATGCCCAGAAAAATGAAGCGAGATAGCACCAACACGAAGAAATCTCTACGACTCCTATGGCGCCATGGCTATCTTCTTGCTGGGGTTTTTCGGGCCCTCTACGCGGTAGGGCCGTGGGCCTTCAGGCACGGTGTGCCTTTTATTGTGCAATTATTGCGGTCCGGCGCCTTCTTTTTTTGGCTAGGTGATGCAGTGTCGAAAGATTTCAAATAATCTTTTTTTACCTATCGACTCCACTATTGAGATACAAGAGAGAGCTTTTTCTGAAGTCCTTTCCATTGGAAATTACTGGGACCTGATAACTTTCCAGCTTCCTTTCTGTATAATCGAAACTGTTTATTCTTGATGATAAAAATATTTGGGTCTAACTTCAGGTGACTTAATATGTTTATATATGTTAGCTGTTATGGTCGTGAAATTATATGCTTCAAATAACGTATGATCAATTTCGAAGCAATTAAAAATTTAGTTTGGGAAGAGGACTGACATTATTTACGAAGAATAAGTATAGGTCCAATTTTATTTTTAAAAAATTACATATTCTAGTAAAACATGTTTCTCCCACCTCAATTAAAAAATTTAATCAATAACGTATTAGATACTGGGGGAGAGCGAGGCTCGCTTTCCAATGGGTTGGTTTTTTGACCACCTCTATTTTAAAAATGGAGCAGTGGTTTAAACTAGTAGTTGACTGTCATTACATAACTTCACAGCATGTATCCTGAACGAATTAATATTTTGGGGCTTTTTTAGTTTGTGTAGTGAAGTTTTTAGTGTTCTGTTATGAAACCTACTTTTTTACGCTATAAACGAGGGGAAACTTAAGTTATGTACATTAACCATAATTAGTTTGAAAATTTGACACTTTGTGTAATGGAATTTTGTTTGCCACCTCAAGATAAACTTGTAGTGATCAGATAGAGAAGAAAATGTTCTCTATTTGGAACATAAGATCTTTCAGGTAAATAAAAGGTATTTAGGTATTTTCTATGCTCCATTGAGCATTGCCAAACTATATATCTCTCTGCTCCTACACTTTCATCCATTTTTGACCTGTGCCGTAGTTCCCATTTCTAATTTCACAAATTTAATAAAAACTCTACACATTTTGTTTTGGTGAGATTTGCTCAACTACAGTGTATATTATTTCGGAGCAAGATTGCACATGAATCCTGCATTTAGTAGCCATTTCTATATATATTTAGAGCATTACCCCAAAAAGACGTAAATCCAAATAGTGATAGCAGCAAGAAAATTCAAGGATTGCCGTACAATTTCCATCAAAATTTTTCACCATAAATTATTGTATAACAATACTGGAATAACGTTACGCCAAATTTACGGAGTAGCCTAATACCAAACTTGGAGAACTTAATTTATGTGTGTAACTTTAGAAATTTAGTATAATGTTTCTCCATACCATTGCACTGTGAAAAAATACTGGTTGTTTTTTACAGTTAAAAACTGTCAACTTTGACGCCAGTTAATAACTGTTTATTTACAGTATAAAAATGTAATTTTTTACAGGAAAACTGTAATTTTAACAGGGAGAAACTGCTTATATAGCAGGGAAAAACTGTTAATTTAAAAGTTTCTCCCTGCTAAAATAAAATATCCAATACTAGCCCTCGTGACCAAGTAATTACTTTGTCGCAGATGGTTCAGTATTGGGTTCGCACGCAAGAGGTTTCTGGAAGAGGTAAGGGCCGTGCCAGGTTTTGATCCAAGAACCTCCTGTGTGCATTTTCCCGGTAAAAAATTAGTTCAGGCGTCAAAATTGACAGTTTTCAACTGTAAAAACAACAGTTTTTTTCACATTGTGTTGGCAGATTGGCTTCCACCGGTTTGTATTGGCTTCCACCGGTTTGATGGACTTACACACTACAATTTTACAATTGTCGAACTAAACTATAATGAGTGTGTGTTGCTCACCTGCGAGACTATCTGCTGGAAGTGGGGCGTGTTGGGGTCGATGTCCGGCTGCATGGCCGCGTACTCTGTGAGCGCCTTCCAAGGTGGCTGGTAGGTCTGCACCTCGATGGCGCTCATCTGGAGGGGACTCTCGTGCCGGACGGGGCTCGAGGCCACCATCGGCACGCCGCGCATGGAACCCAGGGTGAGCTGCCGCCCGTCCTGCAAACACACACATTGTTAGATATATACCAGAATACAACGAAGCATAGAATTAGAAGAGCTGTGAATAATGTGAAATAAACTGTGTTACCTATGGTATTTTTGGCGGAAAACTTTCCCATTTATGTGTGCAACCACATTAATTATATTCCCCATTAGGTTGCGTTGGGTGCCTATTCAGGTGTTGGCTCGTCACCTGACTGTGGTTCTAAAATACGACGCCCGTCGACAATAGCCCTCGTGTAGCTCTAGTGCGACGATAATTCAAACCTAACCTAATATTCTCCATTATATGGTGTAACCAAATGGGGAAGCCTTTTTTGGGGAATAACCCCACTTCGTTTTTGGCTAACCCCCCATTTTGTGCAAGTTTACTCCAGCAAGTGCTGCAATGAAAAGTTACGTAAACTGACTGGAAACTAATGCCTTTATTGTATTTTGAAAAGGATTGTCTTCATTTTTTTTATTTAATTGCCGAATTAGCAAAAAAAAACTTTCTTTCTTTACTTTTAATTTCTATGGATAAAGTTTAATTTTTTGCACAATATATTCATTTATTTCACCAATAACTTATTTTCACTTAAATAAAACTAAAACTTTTTTGTATTAAATTAGTTATTTTTAACAATTTCAGTCCCAGTGATATCATTTGGCATCATCATGCTTCTGATCATAATTTTCAAAAAATAATGGAGCTGACATATATTAGAATTAATAAAAATATTTTCTAATAGAAATTTGTTTTGAAGAATCGAATGATGTGCTTTTTGATACCATAAATGGCTATCTATATAGACAATCAAATTTTTTTTTTCTACAATTATGATGCCGAATTGTCATTGGGACTGAAAGGGTTAAAAAGTTGTTTGCATGTGTACCTAAACATCGTTTTGTGGATTACCAGGGAATTTTGAAATTAAAATACTGTGTTGAAAACCGAAGAAATAATCTTTAATCACGATACATTAAAAAGTCAGATAATTTTAGAAAAAGAATACCACTTTTAAATATTAATGTTCATTTTATCTTCTAAACGCATAAAGTAAAAGATGCTGGTTAAAACACTATTCGAAAATAGAAAGCAACATTAGACGTGTTTCACAAGTCATTGAAAGAATTTTTAAAATATGTTTTAAAATTATTTATTTCTTGAGAAATTTTTCTAAAAAACAATCACATCCACATTGACACTTTTAAGCGAATTTCATAATGCATTTGTCTCACACTCAAAGTTTACATTATGACTATGCATTATCATTGTTTTAGTACTGCTTTTGTATTACTTTAACACATTCAAAATATCTATTCTATTAATGGAAATCCATTTAAACTCATTTCTTTTGAATTTTTGCTTTTCGCCAGACAACGACATAACACTCCCCTAGAGACCTATATAATATTGAACTGCTTTTTAAAATAATTGCCCCGAAAAATTCCTAATCAAAACAGCATTACTTGATCATAATAGAATCTCGCATTAATTTATTTCATAACTTCAAAGCGCAAGCCAAATGATAAGGCTTGCTAAAAATCTCCAAACGCTGCTTTAGACGTAGAAAAGTCACTGTGCGCTTCAGTGCATCTTCTGTATTGATGATGAGTCGCTAATTCACTAAGATGAAAGGATACAGAGAAGAGCATTTAGCAGAGAGTTTCAACTCAGAAACTTCGATTGCATATCAGAACGGTAGTTTGTTGGTGTGCCAAAACTGTACTTGATATTTTGTCCTTAAAATTTAATTTTATATTTGTCTACTTTACACTTGAAGACTAAACGGGAAGAACCGCTTGATTTCTTTAGAGTCTTTCCGTAATTGTGTCTGCTTGGCGACCGGAATCGGTTTTTCTTTTGGTTCTTCAATCGCGGTACAAACGTGTGACTCGTACTTCCACTGATCTCTGGCGAGAATCAGGGTTGCTGCGAAAGATAAACAAAGCGAGTAACCGGCTTCTGTACACCAGTTTAGGCGATTCCATGCTATTTATCCCCAAAGAGACTAAGGAAAGTTTTCTACGAAATCAAGCGGTTCTTCAAGTGTACTCTTCACTTATGAATTACTGAAAACAGACCAACAATGAATTGAATTTTAAAAAAAATTGTAATAGTTAAAGTTGGTGAATCGAATTTGCTTCCAACTCTTGTTTTTCATTCAGTGGTCAGAACCTTTTCCGGCAGTACCAAAAAAAAAAAAAACCTAGTGATATTTTAGTCCTCTAAAATTAATAACAATAAACAAATTTTTATCTATAAATTGTATAAAAATTGTATAATTTTTTTTTTATTAATTGTTCTGAATTTTAACCTTTTAATTGCTAATTAATTGATAATTAAATAAAAAAAGTATTCTATTGTATGTAATAGTGTGTTAAAAATACATGTTTGTCAAATGTAACTACAGATTTTGAATTTAACTCTTTAGAAATTCCCTAATACATTTTGGTGTGTCTTTTTTCTTTTTTCTCTCCCATTGAACATTTTCAGGCTCTGAGCACACACAACAATATTTAAATATGCATTTTTTTAAATGAATAAATTTGTAAGTTAATTGTGGAAATAATTCTTAGTTAAAATAAAATAAAATTTTCAATCTCTAATTAGAATCCATTCTAATTATTTTTATCATTTTAAGCAAAGTCCATTGTTCATCGATTCCAATTTTGTCAAAGTCAACGTTACAATTCGAAGACTCTTTGATGTGATAAAAATTTTAAATAGGTATAACTTTCCAAATGGACTTCTCGGTCGGTCCTGCATCTCCAAGTTCAAAGAGCGAATATGTATTCGTGTCCGCGATGTACATAATAGGAGAATTATTCACAGAGTTAGCACTAAAGTGTTGCCGTGTGAATACTAAATTAGGAGATTTTGAAATTTCAAGTCTGTTAGAAAGAGGATGGGGAATCTACGTTTGGAAACAGAATTCGACACTTTACTCGTAAGATTGAAATGAGATATTATTTAATTGATCCATTCTTAGTTCATTCATTATTTACTTTCTGCGTAGAAATTGATAATGTATCTATTAAATATGTAGATGCGGCTGAGAATTGGCTTTCTTTAACGACAAATATGATATGAATCGTCACTTAACCGAAACTTAAAGTACTTTGTTAAAATGATTGGGAGAAAAGCAATTTTAGAAAATATTTTTTTATTAATGAAAAAGTCAAAGAATGAATGGAAAAATGTCAATATTTAAATTTTCACAAACAAAAATAGGAAAAGAAAACTAGTTAATAAAATATTAAGACTTTAAAGTGAAGCTTTTAAACAATAAGAATTTGAGAACTTTAAACTGCTTTTAATTTTTTTTGAGTTTTAAATACAACTCCTCATTTATGATTTTGTATAAGTAACAATTAGTTAAGTTCAGGTTTGGGGCAATTCTGTTCACAGAGTTATTAGCGTCTTTCAGATTCGTCAATCATTTTCCCTAACCTTCATTACTAAAGTAGTTTTCGTTCATCAGATTTCCTCTCGAAACTAATAAAAGATCCTTGTTTTTCCTACTTTTTTAAAAGACGGTAAATCCTGACTTGTAAAATTTGCCGCCTTGTAAAGGCTTAAAAAATGCACCTTTTCATCTGTTAGTATCAAATAATAGAAATGTGCTTTTTCTTTGCCAAAATGTTGTTTGAGTTGGCATTGTAAAACTGCAGAAATAAATAATTTTATTCATCTAATAATCTGCATTTTTAAACAAAAATATAATAATATTTTATTAATTCTTATAGTTAACTTAGTTCAGTCATTATTTTTTCTAAAGTGAGTTTGATAAGAATTAAATACTTAAGGAATGATTAACGTCTTTATTTGAAATGAAACAGGAATAAATAAATAATTTTAAAGATAAATACTCAATAAATATAAATGAAAAATAAAATGGGTTGCTAAATATTTATTTTTCAGTGACATCAATATTTACATCTCGATTATTAACTACAATATTTGATTTGTCATTTTAATTTTTGTTATACAATAAAAAAGTTGACAATGTATAATTAAAAAAAATAAATAGTAATACATATAACGTTATCGTGAAACTGAATCACCAAAGGAATTCAAGGATAAACTACCAATAATTTTATCTTTTATTACCCAACAAAAATATTTTTCAAAAATGAGCTCTTTATCTTAAGTTTTTCAAACTACCAAATAATCGAGGGAAAAAAAGAACTCCACCCCTGTCGTTAAACACCACTAACAAAATGACTAAATTTATACACTTCATTAGTTTTTCCATAAATTATAATAAAAAATCTTGCTTAAAGGATTAAAATCAGCGATATGTAATACTTGTTTCAATGAAAAAAGTTCTTAGGGGCGCTAATAAGTTTTTTTTCTCGTTTATCTCCAGAGTAGGTAACTATAAACTTTGTTTATGCTCCCTTAGGAGCTGTAGAACCCCCTCAATGTTCTTACGAAGCAGGTAAGTTCATTTTCCCAACTTAGCTTGTTAATTAATTTTTGTCAAACAGGATGTCAAAATGAGATTTTTAAGCATTTTTATTTAAAGTGAATTAAAAACTCATCTTGTTAAGGCTTACCATGCAACGTAACGAAATCTGAAGAAAGTTAGGGGAAGAATTTTTAATATTTGTTGATTAGCCGTTTTTTTTCACGCTCGTTAATGTGTGGTTAATGTAATTTCATTTTTGGAGTTTAAAAGAACTTTGTTTTTTAAAAAATGGCGAAGTTATTTTAGTAATTGTCGCTTAATGTTGCTTAGAAATTTAGTAAATTAAGTTACAAAACTTTTACATGATCAGTAAACTATATTTATCTTAGCCATCTTAATCTTAAAGATTAGAAATGGCAAGTTCGAGTTAGAACATTATAAGAATCATTTCTGCAACAAGTAAAATGCTGAAAAAGTTTTTTAATTTTTAGTTGGCTACGCGTAGTTATGTTATAATTCATAACTTATGATCCTATTCAAGTACTTAAAATACCTTTTCTTCAATAAACTTTTTAGCTATATACAATAAAATATTCATAAGTTGCTAAGTGTGTTTTACATGCTAAAACAAATGTTTTAAATTTACGAAGCCTTGTTCACTATCTACTTTGCCCCTGAAAATATTTTTGTAGGTTTTAGCTTCAACTGTGTTAATTTTTGATGCTATTTTTTGTGTGACAAAACTTAAAATTTACTTAAGAGAATTGTGGCTACTAGAATTGAATAACATTATTTTTATAAAATACTATTAATAAACATTTAAAATCAATTTACGACGCAACAATTCACTAAAACATATTAAAATACAAGACTATATAACATTTTTAAACTATCTGAAAACAAATCCCCGCTCTTAAATGCAAATTAAAGACCAGATCTGCACATCTCCATTGTGGAGAGAAGCAAAACCTCGCTTGATCCAATATTAAAGCCTCACGCCCCCAAAGCCACCGTTAAATAAGCTTATAGACCTATTAGCGATCAATAGATGGTTGGGCTTAATGCAGCCCTGGCAACATTTCGCCCTGTCTTTGGGGGCCTCCCTCAATGGATTCGCGTTTATTCGTAAGGTACCAAGCGAAATACCAACAACATTATGCTGTAGCAATATGCTCTAGCAGTCTGAAGGTTTCAAGCTTATATGCTGTTAAAATTTAGCGCTTGGTATGCCTATAAATATTGTTCATAGTAGCGGCAACAGCTGTGTATTGTAGCTACAAGAAACCACTATTATAATGACACTAAACACAAAATTTCTAGCAGAAAAACACCCGTCCAGAAACTGTCGGTTTTTCCAGCAATGCATGCAACTTTTTTTTTAAATTTCATTTTATAATGTCAATATATTTGAAAATTTAAAACCTTTCAACGAATCTGATTCAAGCTATTTACAATAAGAAGATAATAATTTCTTTTAAAAAATTTAATGAGTTAAAAGTGTAAATATAAGATGTCATGCAGTGAAAACATGATTGCGCAGATCAATGTGCTTGATCCTCAGACGGTTTAGAAACTGTTATGTAACCATAAATGAATATTAAAGATGTAATTAAATATGATAAAAATAATTATGCTTGGTTCATTTAACTTTAATAAGTAGGTACTCCTAACTTATTTCTAATAATATTTTATTATTATAATATTAATTATTACAAACGTAAAATTGAATGCTTTCTTACGTCTTTCAAATTATTCTCAGAATCAATAAATAGTTCAGAACTTTCTCATTTTAATTAAAAATCTCTTTATTAAAATTAACTTTTTGCTTCTGAACTAAAATTAAAATTTATAACTAATGTTATTTGTATTTGTTATTTGTACATTAACGAGCAAATGAATTTGAAATACATAGGTGTAACAAAATGCATTGTAGACAATATTTATATTCATTCAAACTTTTGAAAATAAAACATAAACTGTTAAAAATTTGGCACTCGGTCAAACTATGGATTTTGTTTCCAAAGACTAGAAAATGGTTCAGCCGATTAACATTAAAATGGAGAAACATTTCACCGAGTTATGGTGAAACCAAGCACTAAAAATTTTAACACATTGCATTTATACAATGTAAATGTCCTGATTGTGAGAAGCCCGGGACCATTTCAGCCAAAAATTTATCAGTAACAATTTCTACAATAAAGGTTTGGCTTGGCCCATCATAGTTCCTTTCGAGTAAACCC
This sequence comes from Hylyphantes graminicola, assembly GCA_023701765.1. Classification (NCBI taxonomy): domain Eukaryota; kingdom Metazoa; phylum Arthropoda; class Arachnida; order Araneae; family Linyphiidae; genus Hylyphantes; species Hylyphantes graminicola. The sequence goes on along the minus strand of CM043111.1, from coordinate 33,629,350 downwards.
TAGACCAAGGAAGGTACGGGCAAGTCATTGGCGCGCTCCTAGCATTGATTTCTGCTAAGTAACCACAAGGGGCAGTTGCCCCTTTCGCCGTGCAGCGTCGTGTGCCGCAATAGAATAAGAGTTGTGGTAACATTAGTGTAAATTATGTGACTCTTTGTTGTTCGGAGATTGCAGAGTATCGATTGCATTTGCTTATTGTGTGCTGCTTTCGTCTAGCTAAATGAAGGTGTTGAAACTGAAATGTTGTAACATTGTGAAAACTTTTTATTGATTTGCTTTGTTAGGTTGCTTATAATGGCTTATAATGAGAACAAATTGCATTTTTTAATTTACTTATATTGGAGTAATTTTTATATTCTGTGTTGCATTTCGTAAGGCAAACAACTTATGTAGAAGAACAATTTTGATAATGTACACTAGTATTGTCTTTTTTTAATGCATTTTTCAAACATACGTTTATCCTTTTGTCTATTTTGTTGTTAACAAAAGTATGCTGCAGATAATATACCTTCAGAACAGCAATTAATCAATTGATATTAAATAATGTGATGAGGTATTTGAATAGATTTTATAGGATAATTCTAATTAGCAGTTTTTTAATCAATAAGTTGCCATGACAAAGTTGTATATGCAATTAAAGTTTAACTATGATTAATTATCTCAGTTACTTTAATGAATAAGCTGTAGGATAAAAAAAATAAAGTTTTCGTAAATGAAATAAGAGCTAACTTTATTACCCTCGATCATAAATTCTTGCACAATTTATTTAAGGGTTTAAACTCAAATTGAGCATGACATATTCTGAATTTTAGTTTAGAAGCAAATGTAATTATATTATCAAATAATTCTTGTTTAATGTCGTTATAAAATTTTAGCAAAAATTAAAGTAGTTTTTTTTTGAAAATTTAATGGTATAAAATAAAACCGCACAAATAATAAATTGTATAAATAAAAAATAATAAATAACAGCCCTACCGGTGAATGCTGGGAAGATGTGTCTGACTCTGACATGGAGAGGATCATAAACTGTGAAGGACAAAATTAAAGAAATCAGAAATAAAATTGCTTAAAATTTCTTTTTTTATACTATGAATAAACTTAATTTATAAGCAAAACAAATGTTTCTTAAAAATCTTGGGAAATAAAAAACAATAGATTTTAAAATAAAATTAATTATGTTAGTTTTTAAGTTAAACGAGAATGTATTGGCAGTGAACAAATGGGCAAATTATACAGGTGTCTGAAAATAAAAGAAATATACAATAAAACAAATATATTTAATAAAGAAAGTTTAATCTTAGAATATAAAAACTTTTAATTAACAAAATTAATGCAATTTAAATGTAAACAACACACGTTTATAAGTAAGTTATTAAGATTGCATAACAGTTGACTCATTTTCTATGTTTTGTTGAAACTTCCCGATGCATATTTATTTTTAATCTCGACAACTGTTTAATGAGCGCTTTGTAATTTTGAATATGTCGCGATCAAATGCCGAGATGTTGGGTTGATGGTAATCCGAATAACCGTCAAGATACAGAAAATAGAGCAGACTTATTGTTCAACAATTTATCCACACGAAGCTATTTATTGAATGCTTTCACAAACACGATCATTTTGTGGAAGGACAAGGTATGAAGCTGAAACTCTAAGACTTGTCTATATTTTTTAATAGCAAATCTCTTAATTATACCATGCTTTCCGTAAAAATTGGAGACAATTCCAAAGATGGTGCGCACTCACCAAACTTAGATGCATGCCAAAACTGAAATTTTGAGGCAACCTCTCGGCATAATTTGGCCAACTTCTAGCCTCGCTCACTAAAATATGTATAAAGGTTGCTACAAAATGTGCCAATTTCCACGTGTACCATATTTTTGTGAAATTAAACACCACATTTTGAAGCCAGCAATCGACTCCAATTTTTAGTGCAACATGGCTCTTTAAAGAGTGTGAACACAGTTTTGCGAAATGAAACACTACATGTTGAAGCCAGCAATTGACTCCAATATTGGTTTCAACATGGTTCTTTATATTTTACACCAACCTATACACTCTCAAAAATGAATGCTCAAAAACGACGAAATTTTCCTTAATTTTGACGATTCGTTTACTGGCAAATGCTCCGAGTTTTCGTTTTCTCAAAGTGAGGAAATGTGAATCGTCATTTCTATGAGGATTTGAATGTCGTCCAATCTAAAGAAATATTTCGTCATTTTTGAGCATGTGAGTACATTAATGAGATTCAGTTTCCTCAAAATCAAGATACAAAATCGTCAAATCACGATCGTAAAAGTGAGGACTCACGTTTACTCAAAGGTCACGTGATAGTTTGACGAAACAATCCCCAAAATTAACGAAATGAGGCTTGAGGATTCATGAATCGTCAAAAATGAAAGTGTTATTTCTGAGAGTGTATATTAACTGTTCTAAAAACTCATCCCAACTATTCCGCGATGGCATCAGAGGGGATTGTTATTTTGATGGACGTGTATCGAAGAGTCATCCCGGTAGTTCCACAAATAACTATAAATCTTCGTAATTACATCTCCGGCCCATTAGGCGTGATGCGGAGGCATTAGGAAGTCAGCCCAAAAGGCACACCGACAAATCGACGCATTGCGTGACCGACTCGCAAGAACGTGAGGGTGTCACGCGAACCTATCACCCTTTTTGGTGGGTGGACCTTCCATCACGGATAGGTTCGGCCAACTCTTTAGAAATACGGCCTTTGAAAAGAAGTTGTTGTCTATGAACACTATCAAGGAAATATTTGATAGCGAGGCAAAACGCACTGTGTGTTATGGCATCATATATTTTACCATATTATTGACGGAAAAAAATATCAGCATAAAATCTTAAACAATATATGTAAACAGTTTTTTCTAGTTAAGTTTAAATTAGAATACTTATCGTAAAAATAATTTGAAAACGATAAGCTAAATTCTATTCAATTCACTATTCTTTCAAACATCTAATTTTATGCTTAATTATAAGTCATCGGTAAGTTTTTCTTAAAGTTTGTATTCCTTAGCTATTTACGTTTCTTACATCAAAGGAAACGTGTTTGGAATGCAGAAAATTAAAGTTACGTTAAATAAATTCTATCAAATATTTTTTCATAAATTGTATTAATGATGAATAAGTAATGCATAAGTATATAATCCTTAAACATTTATTTGCTTTGCCCGATATAAAAAATTTTAATGAACAAATAAAAATGCACCCAAGGCGTTGATTCATTCATTAGTAAAGTAATTATAAAAAAAGGCAAAGCATAAAGTTCTTAACATCAATATAGAATACTCATATATGGAATTGTATCATTCTTCAGACCCAATTATTTGAACAACTAATGCAACTTTTTTTCCCAAATGAATAAAAATGTCTCAATACAAACAGATCTACAAACAAAAATATCTTTATTAAATCACCCCCCAAAAAAAACCTTTTGAAATCCAAAAGATAACTCCTAAAAGACCCGAAATCCCATTCAAGACCCATTTTAATTGCAATTTGCTCCCGAATAGAAACAGCCCCGAGGCGAACTCGATACGAATTGTTCCAAAAAAGAAGCGCAAGAAGACGACAACGAAGAAAGGGAGAGAAATCTCCACAGCAGTATATCTGCACACAAGCGCGAAAACAACACATAATACCAAGAAGAGCACAACATCGAGCCTTTAACGAATGATCATGATTCAAAGCCCCGCACTGAATCATTGGCCAGACTTTTCAACTCTCAACTCGGGAGGGAATGATTTATGTGAAGACTGTAAAAGTTGTCCCCTCCTCCTCTTCCTTACTCCGGGATGGGTTGCCAGGCAACGGCCCTGCCATTCACGAGAAGATGCGGAGCAGTTTCTCCGTAGGATGGGGGGGGATTTTTAAGAGTCTTGTTCCTTTTCCTCTTTTGGATGGAGGAGTTCGTCGGTTTGTGTTTAATTAAAATGGATGAAATGAGATTTTTTAAAAAAAGAATGTTGTTGTTGTTATTTTAGATTGATATTTAGTTTAAAAGGGATTGGATTTTTTTAGGAAGATAATTGAAGAGCGTAGTTGCAAAACTCACATTTTTCAAGGTATAACTTGAATAGAGGGGTCCGATACGTTCATTGGTGAACAGTAAATTCAATTGGACGAAGTCCTCAATGAGTGGTCTGGAACTTATACCTTAGTTATGCTACGAAGAAAGTGCGTTTTGCATGTGCACCCTTCAATTATTAAATTGAAAAGCAAGGGATTGGATGGAATGCTTTGAAGGGATGCAGGTTGAAACAAATTTTAAATTAAATTATTATAAAGAATTCTGCTGATTCACGTAAAAGAGGAAAAAATCCGAAACTGATGTTGCACATGATTCTGCTGTAAAGTTTTAAAAAATTTTATTTAGGCAATGTCAGGCTATAGGTTATCTCGATTATAACATATAAAAATGCTTATTGCTATTTTATACAAATAAAATCCTTTTTATTTTCAACATTTAGTTGTAATAGTTTTTATAAGCTAACTACAAAAAAAAAATTATCGTACAATATTTTTTAAAATCCCATTTAGGTTATCAAATAAAATTTTGAATGGACAAAAACAATGCATCTAACAATTTGCAATACATTCAAATATTATACATTTTAAAGTTTACAATTTGTATAGAATCGTAAACTGCGATTTAGTAAAAGTACAAATAAGATATCCTGAAGTAAATGAAGATAATTTATTGATATTTAATTCACTTAGACAAATGAAAAACATAATCCACCCAATTCCGGACATTTAGCAAACCCTTATTATTCTCATAGTACAAAAAGCAATCAAACAAGGCATTTCTATAACTCGAATAAAAGAATCTACCTTGATATCCAAATGGAATGAAGATCATTTATTTGCATCTATAATTCAGATAGATAAATCAAAGACACAATCAACCCATAGCCGTACATTTAACAAACCCTGTTCCTCATAGTATACACAATGCAATCAAAACAAGGCATTTCTACCTCTCCCAAACATTCAAACGAACAAATCAATACTCCCATTCAGGTAAGCTACAACTACAGCGGTCGCACCTTTGACCCACCAGAGTTCGTGGGAAAAGGGTGCATTGGGAACCAATCCCTTTATATTTTCATTGACTCCACATGGAAACGCATATTATAGATCTGTGGGTTTGCGATCTAATTGAACAATCCTGTCCTAATAAATGGATCGGGACTCATTTTATAAGCTTTCAGCGGGCCACGCGTCGCTTTTCGGAGATTGGCATTAGAGGATTTCTCATGCTCCGGTTGTGTTTGTATGATGTGAATCGGGTATAATGAAGTGGTTATTGAGGTAGAAATTAGGATATTTTTGTTGTTGATAGGTTTGGAAATATGAATCTGATATGTATTATGTTTATGGGAACATGGGGTTTGATTATTTTTTTGATGAGGAATGAGTGTACCCCAGAGCTAAATTTCACTATTAAGACTAACTCTTTCAAAGGTATTAAATGTCAACAATCTTGTTTTGTTTGCTTTATCACTTAAGGATATTGTAGTGATATTTATTTTCGATATTGTAAAATAAGAAATATTAATTTGGATAATTTTTGAATAGAAAATGGATATAATAAGAGTTGAAAGTAAAATATCTACTAAACACAATTCTGAAAATTGGTTAATGACGTTCATAAATATTATTATTAATGTTAAGGTATTTTCTATTTGAAATTTCTTTTTCCAAAAAGTGCTTCATAAATCATACAATTTGGCAATACCTTAGCATTTAATTATATATAAAAATGTCTGAATCGAAAAATAATAACGAGTTATTATTTTTAAATTTTTTTAAAAAATAATAACTAGTTATTTTATTTTTAATAATAGCTATTATAAATATATTTTTTGCTTATCGTACATGACTCTACATTAAGCCCAAATTTACATTTTTTTTATTGAAAAGAGTTTGTGTATAAATAATTTATACATCTAGCAAGGCGTTTGAACTATGGCATAATTTGTGTTCTGGTTTAATCAACAGATATCATAACTAACAATTTTACCTTGCATCCAAAGTACGCACAGTTTCATTTAATTTTATTAAATATAAGCTATCAATTTTCAGAGCGTAGTAACATCTTTTTTACGATATTGAGTATTAAAAAGAAAAGCAATGTTTATTGTTAAACGTTGAACAAATAGTAAAAAGGATTATAAATATACAAGACAAAATGTATCGAAATCAGTTGGCCTTGTTAGTATTAAATATTTTTTATGGAACAAAACTACAGAAAACGATTTTCGATAACAAATCTTACTAAAATAGGAATCGATTACTAGCTTCATTGTTAGAGAATTACAAAAGCATACGACTTATAGTATCGTTTGAGATGAAAATAATGGATTATAATTGGCAATGATTGAATTGGAGAATGAGAAAAGCAAAAGTCACCATCAAAGTAAATAAGCACAATAAAAGTTAATTGAATGTTAGGTATTCGCTTGTTTAAAATGACTTCAAATGTTAATTTTAGTATTATTTTAGTAACAAGTTTAAAAATATATATTTTCATAAAAAATATAAATAAAATTCCACTATTTCGCCTCAAGACCTGTTAAACCCATGAATACAATACACAGATAACGAACTCTATAGAAAGGGCAAGTGTCCGCACTCATTCCACCCTATTTAAAGGACCTACAGTATCAATGTTAATCGACACGCGCCCACGCCCTTTGTCAAATACATCATCCATACATTTTCCATACACACTTAATTCCGAATCCCTTTCAAAAGTGGCCCTCAAAACGTCCAGAAAGTGCCCCCCTATCGTGAGAAAAGGGGCGCGGTGCCCTCTCCAAAACAAGTGGCCCCAAACACACGCGCGGCCCCTCCAAAAATGCCATTTAAAATGAACCCCCGCCGTAACAATAGCACTCGACGGGAGGGCCTCGTGTTGTTCATGCCGCACGCCCCCCCGGCAACCTCCGGCAAAAACTCCCTGCGGCGGCTTTCCGTGCCCTTCACGGCAGAGAGCGGCGGCGATTTTGCGGGGATTGTTTCGACGGTCGATGGGGAAGTTGCGTAGCGGGGGCTGTGCCGGCCACTCACCGGCCACCTGTTAGGGTGAGAAGATGGATTTGTATATGCATCATTTCTTCCGTCTCTGTAGCCGTGTTGCAGTACTTAATTATGCATTGGCTCTTTTAGGAAAATCCAAATGCGGTTATTTCACACTCGTATGGGATGTTATTGTTTTGAGAATGGAAATTTGATTTGGATGCCCTCGATGTTTGAGGTTCGGCTTATCCTAAATAAATATTCATTTTGACATAGTTATTGGCTATTGAAAGTGTTTTATTTGTTTATAATTATGTTTTTAAACCGATGCTGATAGTCGATTTTCTTAAGATTTTTCTGTTTCTGTGAAAAAGAGTACGGTTTTATTCAAAATTAAGAATATAATGTTCAATAAAAATATCTTTTCGGACTCATTAAGAACCGAAACGAATTGAAAAATGAAAATCACATTCGCTTACATTATTAATATTATTAACTTATGATGGAAAAGATTTTTTTTTTCAAAGTGTGTTCATTTAAATCACAAAATTTTACTTTTCTAAAAAAAGCCACACACATAATTCTTCACATTTTCACGATTGGAAAATTTTACTCATTTCTGGAAACAAAATGTTTGATATTGAGACAAAGTTTCATTTTTTCTTTTTGATTTGTCTGCTAAAAAAGATTTTGCTTTAAAATTCCAAATTATTCGTATAAAATAAACAGATTATCGCTGTAAATTTTACGGTATATTTCTGGCACACTAGTTAACAGTTTTTTTTCTGTCAAAAAAAGTTTTTTGTTACTGTGTAGCGTTTGGATTTCAGACAAGTCTAATTTTCTAACATTATAATGACCGTTTAAAAGTTACAAAAAAAATTTCTAGGTTACAATAGCTATTAATTTTTTACAACCGTAATAACAAGCTGTTTTTCCACATTTGCACCCCCTCTAGTATATTTGGATTTCAGAATTTTTTTTTAACCTCTCTGAATTTCTAAAACTGCATACAGATTTAATAAGTTAAATAGATAGATGTATTACATCAAAAGTTATATAAAAGTAGAAATAAGCTTTGTAAGCAACTTTAAGGAAAATGTTGAATAGACATAGCTTTTAAGATATAGATATTCTTTTCGATACAATTTAAAAATAATCTTAAGAATATAGAAGGAGAAAAAAAGATTGGTTAAGGAGAGCAAAAAATCAAATTTGTATCCCCCCCCCCCCCCCCTTCTTAAAGTAGAAAAATAGATAAAATTTATTGCCAGATAATATGGAAGAAAAAGAACATTTAACCTAAAAGATTAAAATTAGTTTCTGCAACGGAAAATGTTCTAGTATTCGTAATTTTCTTTTGTGCATTGATATTATTGAAACTATATAAAACATGACATCATAAATTATTTAGCACTATGGCACTTATTTATGTTATGTATTTTTTTTTTATTTCGATAAACTTAGGCAGTGGTAAATCTTATTTTTGCATGGCAAATTTTCTTGGCAACCGGCGTTAATAAGTTAATATATATTCATTCAATATTTAAAAATATATTGAGAATTGTTGATCTTAATAAAAGATTTTTTTGGTAGTTAATTTTACCATTTATCACATTTCTGATTATTTTCTTTAATTTTATCTATTACTAATATTCATCTTAACTTAATTAAAAATCGATCGAAGCTATCTTTTGCAAATTGTGCAACAAAAATTTTAAACTCAGAGCTACTCTGAAATACAAATCATTAAAATCACACACAGCAGTAACTAACTCAATTTGCTATTTAGATCAGATTTGACAACAGACCGAATTAAGCACAATATTAACATTTTCATTTGAAAGCGCAGGACAACTTTTAAAACCACGAATTATAAACTGAAAGCATTACAAAAAAAACTTAATTTAAACACCATTTTTCTCCCTTCCTTCAGTTCAAAGAGGCAAATTCTGCATAATCCCGATTCGAATGCGAGAAATAAGAACAGAAAAATGGAACGCTTTAAACTAAGCCAAGTCGCTCCCTGGACGTCTCGATGAAAGCATGACAAAGCGTGTCGACGGTTATTTAACGTTTTGCATTATTAATCAATATTTAATGGGACCGCGTAAGGCTCTTTAATCTCTCCTGACGCTAACTGCCACAAAACCACCGACAGATTTTTTAACCATTCTGTCCGGATTTGCGGAGAGAATTATAAACATAGGAAGGTTTAGAATGTTTCTTCAGAAGAAGGACGGTTCACGGTTGCTTTAGAAAGTTTTAGAATATTATGTAGCAAGTGTTAAATTCGATGTGCATTATTAAAAATTCTTCTGGTTTCAGGTCTTGAGGGGTACAGAAATACTAAAAATGAAAATAAATCATTTATCGGGCTTAATTGGCGAATCGGTGTTACGTTTGAATAGTAACACAGAGAATAGGGTATTTGACTAAATCGGGAAACTGCCCAAAAAAGTTATATAAACATAGTATAGGACCTAGAAAACGCATATTCATTGGTTTTTCTTCAAAAAATTGCTCAAATATTATTTAAATTAAGTTTTAAAATCGCGATATTCCAAAGCACGGTCAATTGATTGCAAACGCTACGCTGATTGGTCTGACGTCACCTGGCATTAAACCGCCCCTCATGCTATTCGAATTTAGTCATCCGAAACTTTTTAGCGCTCTTTTAAGTCTAAAATGTATGTTTTTATAATAAGTATTTCTTCCATTGCTATTTTAGTGCTTAAAAATATTTAAATAAATAGAATTAAATGATTCACTAAAACGGCTAGCTCAAATTTGCCGATAATCGATACTTATGAATATGATTGTAGGGCATTTGTTTTTTTTAAATCTTCTTCTGATTTCTGTTCTGATAAGTTCCAAAATATTACAAAATAATTACCAATTTTAAAAGGATTATAAGGAAGCTATTAATATTTTTAATGAAAAGGTCCTAAAAGTGTAAATAATCTTATACTTAACAAGGAAAATGTTATAATGTTAATGTTAATGTTGTAATGGTAACTAGTTTCATATCTTTATCCTTGCCCATAGATGGCGCCCCGAAGTGTTTTTCTTGTACTAATCTAGAAAATTAGAAATTTATCAAGCAATTTTGCTTACAAAAAGTTGTTTCTGCGTTCTAGTTAAAAGAAAAAACATTAGAAAAAAATTATTTTTTGAAAGCTACATCAGTTTTCTTCATTGAACTTCAAGTATCTTTTTTTCTATCTACATTAAAATATCTTGTAAATATATAGTAAAACTTCGTATTAAACGCAATTGAATAATAATTATCTCAACTCAACTTGAAAAAACTCAACTTGAATAAATTATCTATTAAAAAATTATGAATTAAATTTAAAACAGCTTAAGTTGTTTGTGAATGATCTTATTTTCGATGTTTTCAAGCGGTAGGCCGTTAGTCCAGTGAATTCAAAATTTAAGCCCAAAAACAGGACCGTAGTAACGAAATCACCAAATATTTACAATGCGAATTGCGCGGCACAGTAGCGATAGTTACTCATTAGAAGAAGCCGAAATATTTTCCGTGTCCGTACTTGATCAAAATGTGTACATCAAGTTCAATGTAACAATAAAGTACCTATTTCACCAAACAATAACATTAAAAAGTAACACAAATCCGCAAATGAACGACTTATAATAAGAAGTTACTGACGTTGAAAATTATAATTATAATAATAAAAAAAAAAATTACATATGCGCGCCACAAAGTAATCATTTTTAAATTGGTTTTATTTAATTTTAAGGCTAGATATTTTGGCAAATAGAGAGATTGTTTAAATAAAATTACATGATAAAAACCCTTAAGCATAAAATTAGGTCACTTCATATGAATTAAAAAAAAGCTATTTAACTGCGGCCCAATAATTTTTTTATATACATTTTTCTTAGGATGTGTATTAGTTCAGATTGCGTTTTTTTTATGTATATATCTCTTATTTTATTAGCTATTATTTTTTGGTTTACAAGCGCTCTGGTGTCACTTTTCTTGAAAGTCAACTGAATTCTTTAAGGGAATTAACAGATGTAAAAGTAGCGGATTATGAAATTAAAAAGTCGCGAACCAACTATTAGTAACAAAGTGCTAAACGTTAAAAACAAAAAAAAAATACCATTAAAGCACCTCTACTCACTCTTTTAATAATAAATCAAAGGAAAATGGAGTTTACAAATACAACAACAGCGTTCACTACGGATTCTCCCGCATGTCGAAAACGTTTCAAGCCAGGTGACGTCACACCCTTCAAATTCTGCCGAGAAACGTTTTGGGGGTGTGGCTTATAATTAAATTTCAATTGCGTTTTTCTCCGTTTCTAGGCGGTATTTGGAAAAAAGAAAAAATACGGGTCTAATATTTTTTGCCTAGGAATATTTTAAACCAATAAAATTTTTTTAGTCAAATACCCTATTGTCACATAGGAAGGTTTAGAATGTTTCTTAAGAAGAAGAACGGTTCGTGGTTACTTTAAATAGTTTTAGAATACCATAGCAAGTGTCAAGTTTGATGTGAATTATATAAAAAAAAAATCCTCTATTTCAGGTCTTGAGGGGTTAAGAAATGCTAAATATGAAAAATAAATTATTTATCGATCTGGATTGGCTAGAATATTATATATAGTTTGGAATATTATATAGCAAGTGTCAAATTTGATGTGCATTATTAAAAAATTTCTGTTTCAGGTCTTGAGAGGCTAAATGCTAAAAATGAAAATAAATTATTTATCGGGCTCGATTGGCGAATCAGTGTTACGTGGGAACAGTGCCACAGAGAATTGTAAACATAGGAAGGTTTAGAATGTTTCTTCAGAAGAAGAACGGTTCGCGGATACTTTAAATAGTTGTAGAATATTCTAGCAAGTGTCAATTTGATGTGCATTATTAAAAAAAATTATGTTTCAGGTCTTGAAGGGGCTAAAGATATGCTAAATATTAATATAAATTATTTATCAACCTGGATTGGCTCAGTGTCAAGGTGGGGACAGAGTCACAGAGAATTGTAAACATAGGAAGGTTTAGAATGTTTCTTCAGAAGAATAACGGTTCACGGTTACTTTAAATAGTTTTAGAATATTATAGCAAGTGTCAAATTTGATGTGCATTATTAAAAATTATTCTGTTTCAGGTCTTGAGGGCCTCCAGAAAGGCTAAAAATGAGGAACGGAATGAAAGAGGCGAATGAATTAAACCTGGAAAGAAATAGTCGCAAGAAATAAGCCAATTAGTGGAAATTTAAATTAAATATTCTGGCAACAAAATTACCTTTAATTGAAGGAAGAACTTGATATTTTGCAGAAGAAGAGGAATAAGAAGATATAATTTTTTTTGAAATTACAAAAAATATAATAATTGCTATAATTCTTTCAGATAAACAATAAACATTTCAGATGAATGTTATTGCGAAGCATTTAAGCAATTTAACACTCGAAAAAGCAATTATTTTTGCAATAAATAGCCAGATAAATCTTTGCGCACCAACTTAAAGATGAGTAATAAATTATTTCTATCAAGAAAATTCGGTTAAATGAACACAGTGCTTGTATCGTTACCTGAAATTAATACGCTAATTGTTTTGGTTTAAAACTAACTTTTAAAAAATTATAAATAATTATTTCAAATAAAATACGATATTAGTTGAATAATGATATAAATTTTCTAATCTACATATAGAAACTAAATTAATTTACTTCTCTGTTTATCTCTTTTTAAATACTTTCCCCTTTAAAGATACAAAAAAAAATATTTCGTGATTGAATAATTATAATTTTATCTATTTTATAAATTTGTTAAACCTTGTATTATATGTAACGAATATGTTTTTTATTAGGTTTATGCCATTCTATAAATTATAACATTTTACTTAAATGATCGTTTTAAAACTCTGCCTAAGATATAATAATTTCAATTTATCTCGATGATAAATTCCCCGTTTTCTATCAAAAACATTAACAAACTGGCTATTGTAAAGCTTATTTTTAAAAAATGAAGTGTTTTAGTATTTAAAAAAACGTTTACTCATTTTGCTAAAATATTTTATATCAAACAATTGGAAAACAATTTTAACCTAACAAATCTATAAAAATAAATTTACATATAAGTAACCACCAGTGTGTATTACGATATTTTTATGGCATAAAATACAGTAACTTACATCACTTCACTTCAAACTAAAGACAGCACTGCCAGATTTCCCCTGATCAAAAATTGAATTTTTACCTGTCGGCGCATCCAGTCCTTGAGTGGCACTACAATTCCAAATAATGAGATTTCGGAGCAATGCTTCAAGCCCAGTTTAAATGCGATGACATTCCCTTGCCACCGTTTAATAAATATACCAAGGCTTTATTTGGGATTTCACTTAAATTCAGTTACAAATCAAAGAATGCGAGCAATTCAAATTAAATAAATGCACAGATTTGGGCAGTGACGAAAATTGAATATTACTGTTCGTAAGTGTATTATACTTTGTTATATATTTGAATGTTTGGTGTACATAACTTTTCATTGTGATTCAAAAAAATAAAACGCCAATGAAAAAGTTATTTCGTTTTTCTGTAATAAAAAGCTCAAAAGAGTAAGTTTTCAGTGGAATTTGTATTCTTAAAAGGTTATTCAAGAGACATTTATTAAGAAAAACGATATAATTAATTTGTATTTAATAGATGACATGGGTTATTAATTTGCACTCTTAAAAAACGATAGATTTCTAGAATGGCTGTTTTTCACTCTTAAAACAAACGAGCGATTTTAACTCAGTCTGAGTTAATTTTCACTCCTCCTCCAGTGTTGAAAACGCACTTCCCCTATAGGATGGATAATTTTTGTGTTAAACCTCCAACAGGATCACTCCAAACGAGTGATTTTTACTCAGTCTGAGTCAATGTTCACTTATTTCCAGTGTCGAAAATGCACTTCTCCTACTGGAGAGGATTTCACTCTTTTGGTTTAAGAGTGTATGTGTTGGATTTATAATTTTGTTTAGTAAAAACATTTACATTTTAAACAAATTAAGAGCAGTAGCAGTATCAATAATATTAAACAAAAATTTACAAAATAAATAATGCAATATAGGAAAACTAAATAATATCCCTTCGTAAAGGAAATTTGGACTATATTTAAAAATTATATTCTGGGCACACGACATTTGTTTTCGTTCATAAAACAATAAAAAAACAATGACTATATCACAACAGCTTATCTAACTATACTTCAAACATCGCCATGTATATCAGTTGCACACCGCCGCATTTTACACTCATTTAAGTCCCTCATCCAACCATACACAACACCCAAAATCCCCCAAAGTATCACGGGTGGCTTTGTAATCCATCCAGGCCCACATAGGGCCGTTACAAAGGGCCCCGGCTTAATCACGGTGTAGTCGCAAAAGAGCAATCTGTATCCAAGGTAGGAAGATGCTGCAATGATAAAACTCGATAAGATCTTGCGGAGCGGGGAAGCCATCTGTTAGGTAGGCACCGAGAGAAATGTCATGTTGGATTGGGTCGGACATGGGAGTTTGTAAAGGTTAGCTTTCGTTTTCTTTTTGTACTTTCTAATAGTAGTAAAAGAAAAGGGTGTCAAACAGTAAAGATGCTTTCCCTGAGAAGGTGTTGGTATGAAGTTAGTTTGAATCTGGGTTTGGTGTCTGTCTTGAGCTCTGTTTTTATGCTTTGTAATTCAATAAATTGTGTAGTTGCAGAACTCATGTTGGTATGTACGTGATAAACTTCCAAATCTCCTTAAATAACTTACATAACTTTAACAAATTAATAGTTTCCTTGTTGCTCCATCAATGTTTTTATCTGTTGACCTGGAATTCGACATTTACAGTATTTTAGCAGCTACGTTTTTAACGCTTGTTGAGAGGGTTTATTTTCATGCCTCTATACAGAAGAAAAATTGTAGAAATTCAGATAGAAAAAATAATAAACAGAGGTGAATCAAGAGGGAAAAATTAGAAGGGGGTGAAGGGATAAAAAGATATATTATTTTAAACTTCAATAATTTCAAGAAGACGCCAATTCAGCCTACCTTTAGCATCTTCACTCTTAAAACAAAGGAGTGAAATCCACTCCAGTTGGAGAAGTGCATTTTCGACACAGTAAAGGCATGCATATCAACTCAGACTGAGTTCAAATTACTCGTTTGGAGTGATCCTGTCGGAGGTTTAACACACAAAAGATCCACTCCAAAAGGAGAAGTGCATTTTCCAGACTGGACGAGTGAAAATTAATCAGACTGAGTTAAAATCCACTCTTCTGTTTTAAGAGTGTTCTGGATTTGCGTCGGATAGTAACAAGTCTTTATTTTGTGTCCATTTTTCAATTTGCAATTATTGTGTAAGTATGTAGTGCATTGAAATAAAGAACAGTGGCTACAAGAAAACTATTATAGAGTTAATTTAGATAAAGATATTAATTCTAACTATGAGGCAAATTCCATTCAAATTTATCCTTTCTGTTATGTAAGTCACGTTTGTAAACGTGATTATCACTACAACTTCAAACATTGAATAATAAATGGCTTATTAGCTGATCTACACTTATTAAAACTAAATAATGTTACTTGCATTATTTAATTTGATTTATTTTTCAAATTTAAAAAGTTTGTAATCTAATCTTAAATTGTGACTTGCACTACAGTTACATGTTATTAGCCTTAGGTTGTTTCAATGATCTAACCTTTTTTTTTTTAGTAATTTCAAATGGTCAATAAATGATATTTAATTGTTTAATAAATAAAAGGTTTCAAATATATTGAAAAATTCAAATGTCGATGTACTTTGGTTGCATGTTTTTCATTCGTCACCAATCTATTAACCACTTCAAATAATTAATTAAAAGTCACATTTTAAGAAAATAAATGTTTTAATGAACTATACTTTCACAATACATTGAAAATAAAATTTGCTATTGTAAATATCCCACCGCCCCTCACGAAGAGGATACAATGGACTCTACCATAAAAGTTTCCAACGATTTCATGAAGGAGAAGGGGAAGGAAAATGAGGGTGAGGGTTAGAGAAATATTGATCCACAACAACCAAAGATCCAAATGCTAACTCTTCCAAAATGAAATATGCTGTTCCCTTAGATAAAAAAAAGCAGCAAAAAAGTTTTATTTAATAATAAAAAAATCATTCACGTATAAAAGTTAAAGATAAGTAGCAACAAAAAAAATCGAACATATAAAAAAAAACAGCCTTGATTCGTCGCGTCTCGAACAAAACACTAAATCAATAATTCGATTTCGTTTCTACGTCATTAAATCAGTAGAAGAAAACGCTTTCAAAGACCGCGGGTTGGGCAGCTCAATGAAGTTTTGCAGATTTTTTTTCTCTTCTTTTCACTCTTTTCGTTTACTTGTTTATTTACTTTAACTCTATATGCTCTTTCTTCGAGGAGGCTCCAATATAAAATTACACAGAATTTAACTTTTTTTTCCTTCGTCCAAAGAGAATTGTGGAGCGGTTAAGATGTATAAAAGGATTTTCGGAGGGAATTATCGTTTTTTACCCTTTCTTTAACCCTGTTGGGGCAATTGTAAGTAGTTGGGAGACAATGCATCTTGAAGTTCTTAAAACGCTTCATAAATATGCCCACTTAATTTTGGATTTAAATATTATAAGGTAACTCTCTTTAAAATAAAGTTGTTCCGAAAAGTAATTCATTTATATGTAATTTTTATACCCAAGAAAAGGCTCAAATTTAATAAAAAAAAGGTATTACTTTACAAAATAATAAAATGATCGGATATTCAATCATAATATTTCATATTGATAAATAAACAATTTTTTTGGAAGGTAAAAAGTAATTTACTTCAGATAGTGTTTCTGAACGATACCTAAAAGACATGAAAGAAAAACGATCGTGATTCAAGACAATTTTTCAAAATATGAAATTGATTGGAAAATTATGAAATGGAGCTCATGTTACTATGCTTCATTTAATGTCTAGATATTTCGAAATGATAAAATTTATCGATAATCTTCCTGAAATATTTAAATGAATTGGAATTATGTTGAATTAACTCTATCGACTCTATTAAGTAGATTGACATTAAGCGCACTTTGAATGTTTAAGTAATATAATTTAATTTCTTTGTATATTGAAAAATATGCTGGGTTAATTTCATCTAGTTAAAGATTTTTGAGGTGTACGTCACAAGTTAAATTATTTTTTTTTAATTCAAAACAAACTCAAATGAAATAAAACCTGTTACATTATTTAGTTGCAAAAAATGTAGATTATCTATTCTTCTATAAATGTTTTCACTACACGTTAAACGTTGCAGTAATAATTAAATTTTTAACACGCATGACTGTACTACCTAAAAGGTAATATTGCATCGAGTTAGCCACGACAAAAACTGGGAGCAATGGAAAACTAACTTAAAACAAGAAATTAGAAACTTCCGATCCCTCCGAACATCAAACAACATGGTTAATATCAATGGGTGTCTATGAATATTATAACCCAGAGTCAGATGATCATCCTCTTCCCCCACACATAACATGCTCAAAAATTAATAAAGTAATAATGCGCGTTACATGCTGATGAGTAATGTGGAACTAATGCGCCCCTAGGGTACTCAAGGCAGCTGGTGCACTTACGCAATACGGCGTCACGCCCTGGTCTGTGATGGACAGCCCGATAGACAGCAAGAAACAGGGGTTATATGGTGGAGGAGGGCAGATTTCGTATGAATATTTTTGTTTGGAGGTAAGCTTGAATGTAATGGTATAATTATTAAGTTTTATTGAAGTTTAGTAAGAGTTAAGTGAAAGTAATTACAGTTGTCTGTGATAGTTATGTTAGTCAGTTTTTTGTTACAAATTTAGGTTAAGCTCGTTAATACATTTTTTAATACCCGTGTTTTTCTCTCAATTGTGTATGCTTCGAGATCAATTGCTTAAATAATATTTATAAAGAATGGTTTAATAAGCCTGACAAGTTAAATTGTTCAAAATAACAGTAGAATTAATTTTCCTATTGATATCATAAAGTGAAATTCTTTACATTTGCTCAAAAGCTCAGTTACCTGTTTGTTTGCCGAATTTCGAATTTATCAAAAGAAAAATTTAAACTTTTTTCAGAAAAAAGGAATAGTAGTAATACTATTACACAATCAGTATTTTTTTTTCAAATTTATAAGAATTTCTTTTAGCTCAAACAAAAAAGAATGCATTTTTTTTTCGTGTTTTGGTGCATATCCTTATCTTTATATTTCCCATATAATTTCTAATTCTTTTAATCCTGTGATTTGAAAGAAAAGGAGCGATGTATAACGTCGGTTGATTCTTTTGCCCCATTTACATATGTATATTTTCAAAACAAACAACATTTTACCAAAAGTGTAGGGACACAATTCTTTCTGACGTAAATTCACAATGATTGATAATTTCAGAAAGCTTCCTCAACAACAGAATCCATCACAGTGCCTCATTTTATTACACTCCCTCTTACCTTACAGACATGGAGTCTTTTTAAAGGGTTAGTCCATCCAAACGCCCCCAACTGCATATCTAAAAAACAATATTAGATAACCCCCCTACCCACATGACCCAGATGTTTGGTAAACCAAGGCACGTGCAAATTGGCGGCTCCCCCAAACTAAACGAGTTCTTTGAGCGGCCACAAACTCGTCTGCTGGGATAGGAAAATTCACTTTTCTCCAATCCCCAAGGACCACAACCGCTCATAGATTATTTTTATTCTGTTTTTTAGGCTCATCATTTCCTACCACCCCCTCGGACAGGTATGGATAATGCTCGTAAGTCAGTAGCCCATAGCCAGAGACAAATTTCACCGGGACCCGTAATCTACTTAGGGGGATTCGCTCTAAGCTGATCCCTGGAGATTTGAGGAGCGTTAATCATGGGCTTGCGTCAATGTTTTATAGAGATCTGAGGGAATTAGCTTATAGTTTAATGTAGATTCAAAGTGTTGGTTCTTTTATGGAAATACATTTGCTTGCATAAGGATTCGTAAGAAAATTGAAAGGGTTTAGTATTATATATACTATATTTGTGAATTATGCTTGATTCGTAAGTTTTGTAACAGCCCTCAAATGCTACCCATATTGAATACATTTGTTTATTTTATTCCTGCTTCTTAGGGATATTGGACTAAAATTATCTGCTAAAGGCGTTTACCTTATAAAGCACTTTCCTTCAGCGAATGCAGGGCCCAAGGCACAGGGCACAGGGAGGGCACAATTCACACAATAGATCATTCTTTGAAAAACTATTTGCAAATCAGCCCTAATCAAGAGCTTTAAAGTGTAAATCGACGAAACGTCCATTGATATGGTAATCAGTAAACTATCTGTGCTAATCAACGTACTACTGTCTGGTATTTATAAAAATTCAAGAACATTTACACAAAATATTTTTTGATCATTTGTCAGGGAGGTAACTAAAAATTGTGAGTATAGTGATCAGCTAAGTAAGCTGTGATCTATAAGTGAAAGACATGTTGCCAACTCTACAGATTCAACACGGCATATTGGATTTCTGGGGCAAATGCAATAAGTGATGGTATTTCGAAATTGGATACATTAAAAAGTTTGGGTTATTTGCAAAAAATAAATCGGAATTGCAGGATTACATCTGAAGAGTTGACAGATATGTACACAGAAGAACTGGCATATGAATAGGGGGTGTATACTCACTTTCTCCTGTTGCTGTAGTTGCTTCATCATGATGGATTTCTTTTTATCCTTGCACCTCTTGTTCTGAAACCACACCCTGATCACACGCGGACTGAGTCCCGTCATCTCCACCAACTGTTCCTTCATGAGGGCGTCTGGTCGGGGGTTGGCAGCATAGCAAGTGCGCAACGTGTGCAGCTGCTTCTCGTTGAGCACGGTCCGGACCCGGGTGGGCTTGTGGTCCGAGCTCGACTTGTGCACCTGCGGACGAACCCCGTCCCCCGGCTCCGGCTGCTCGGAGGCGTCGTCTGCATCGATTCGGCGTTGGCTAAGGCACAAAGAACAAAACACAAACTCAATCAGGAGTCATCAACATTGAAAGTGACATAAATTAGATGAAAGTTCAATTGAGTATACACTACGATTAGAGTTAGCAATGTTCACTATAACCGTTTTCTGCACTAACTTGAATCTGGCTGCAGAAGAAAACAGACACTCAATCAGAAGTCGACACCAAAAGCATTGAAGATAACTTACGTTAGATACGAGTTCAGTAGAAGATACACTACGGTAAAAATTTGTTGCAACTGTCTGTTCACTATATCTGCTTTTTTTTTCCTATAATGGAGACTTCATCACAACCAAAAACTTCTACAGATTATCTTTTACAGTCACTATTTACGGACTTTGCTGTAGAGAGGGCTTCATTTGTATAACGTTAGAGCTAACTCCAGGAACTTTGAAAAGTGGTAGTTACACTCATTCTTGCTTGTGGGAATAATAAGAAGTGGAGGGAAAAGCAGACTTTCAAATCTCGACTCGGATCAGCTTGTGGTCCGAACTCGGACTGAGTCGCCCTTTCCGCAAGTCAGAGGCGGCGTCCCTGCATCGACCCGGCAAGGGCTGTACAAAGAAAAAGAGGCCTGCAACAATCAAACATCGGCTGCGAGACAAAGAAGATCAAACAGACTCTCGAGTGTGACTGCATTGGCCATGAAGACAAACACAGAAAGAAAGATCGTCTGAGGAAAAGTCCTTATTACCATCGTATCCCGCTGAGTGTTCTGTTTGGAATTGCTTTTGCGCGAAGAGCCGGGTGTTTTTATTCTTATTTTATTGTATTTCCCCACTGTGTGTTTCTTTTTCATTTATATTTATCGAGATATATCCCGCAAAAAAAATATATAACAATGGCGATGTCTGCAAAGTAGACCACGTCTTCCAGTTGTGGTCGATTGCTTCAAAAGCGGCACGTTGCGCTCGACTGGATCTCTTAATATGTGGGCAAATATAGCGAGAAATCATCGCGTGAAACGTGAAAAGAGACATTCGGCAATACTTGTGGCGCCAACGCAAAGAATGGTAAACAGAAATAGCGAAAAACTGCTTACTGTATAAAAAACAACCTTTGGACAATAACTTCTCCTGCCGTTTCTGCATTTAATTGCAACGTTTACCACTATTCATGCTCACAGAATTGTAACAAATGTGACCAGTAACTTCAGTTAAATTTATCTTTTTAATTTTAAATTAATCTAATTAACATATAAATGTCTGCTATCCTACTTGTACTGCACAATTACTTCGAATAATATGAGTGGTAAATATTATTAAATTATAGTAAATTACGGTTTTTCAAACATCATTTGTGAATCCGTATCTAAAGCAAAATATTAAAACTTCACTTTTTTTAACTTACAAAAAAATATTATCAATAAGAAGTTTAAAACTCAAAGAGCTTTAATACTAACCCCAGGTGCAAACAGTTTAAATAAAGCTTTAAAAACGGTAAATTAGATACATAAAAGCCCCTTCAAACTAGAAATTTCAGTCTTTAATTAATCCATAGTATAAAAAAAATGTGTCCGTGTCAATGTGCTTTGAAAATAGCTAGATCGGATTTCTGAGCTCTCCTCTGCCATTGAAGTGGCGTGGTGAACCGTGAGAAACACCCCTGTGTGCAAATATATGGCACCCCCTAAGCCAGTGCTTTTAACTCAAGTGGCGAGAAGGATGTCATCGTCAGGGGGCAATTTCAAAGGCACTTGAAGAAGAGGGTGGAGGAGGATATTTTGCGAAAATATATCAGAGTTTTGTTTTAAATTTAATCCCTTCTGGTTTTCATTTAGTGTTTGAATTCGTGTGAGTAGGTTTCTTCATAGGTTTAGTAAAGTGTCTATCTCTAAGATTCTTTGATTCCATACAGAATTAGGTAAAATATGAGTGGTCTGATCGATATCGTTTTTTTAACCTCCACTTTGATTATAGTATTTTAAAAGATAAGCTTGTATACTAGCAAAAATTAGTAAAACTGAACTTTAAAAAAAATGTGACAAGTAAAAGCATTAACAAATTTAATTCTATTCTTCTGTGGTTGTTTTATAATGTGGCAAAAAAAACTTTCACAATTTAAAACGTTCTTTGGAATCAACAATACTAAGGCACAAATGGGCTTTTAATATCAAAAGGCGAAATTAAATGTATTAGTTAAGAAAAAAATCTATCATCAACCACATAAAAATTATAAGAAAAATGCTTAGATGATTGTTTTGTTTTAAATATGACGTCTGATTGCTTACATCACAATTATATCTTTACAAAGCAGGGCCGTCTTTTTTCCCCATCATTTACTTTTACATATTAATAATTAACTGACTTGACATGATTCAGTTTAACTGGAAGTTCCAATTCTACAAATACAGCTACTGCAATCGAATAAATTTTTGAAGCAATATTTTTCCATACAAAACAAACATAAACCATACAAAGGTAAATAAAGAAAAATCCCCATAAAGGTTACTCGCTGAAATCCATTTGACTTAAGCACCCTTCGACAAAACAATCTTCATGGGTCTTTTACATCTCTCAACTGCAGATCTCCCAAAACATTTCGGAAACTACAACCCATCTATTCCCTATGTTCCCAACTCTATTCCTGAAGCAGAATAATGACCATTGCTTTCTTTAAAATGCAACATATAATGCCTGCTCAGCGATCGTTCACGCAGTTAGCACGCTCTGGAGGGCATGTGCGGGTGGTTTTCTTCAAGTCAAGAACTCAGGGGGCATTGCTTTGAGGAGCCATTTTTATGGTGGATTCGCTATTGAGTAGGTTGATGGTAGTGGGTGCTCGATGGAAATCTATCATACTTAGGCTTTATCTGTTTTTTGTTTACTAAAAAAGGATATGGGTTGTAGAAATAATGTTAAGAATATGTAGTGAGATGCCTTGGAAATAAAATGTTTACGTTTTAGAAAAGCTAAAAAATCTTCATTGGGCTATGAATTAGTTTGTATTTGGATTTGTTGTTAAAATGATTTTTTGATGGTGTCTTTTTCTTTTATACCTTCATACCGACAATGAAGTGGAAAATAATATGAAAGATTGTCAAAACTTTGAAAGCACTTTCTATGTCCGTATTCACAATAGTTTACCTTTTTTTTTTCATTGTGGTAAGTTTTTTTTCTCAGCAGAATCACCATGTTCTATACCAGAAAATTAAATGAATTGTTTCAAAGAATTGCGGGGCAAATAATTCGGCACTAATAGTCGAAAAATGGCCGAAGTTCTACATTATAACTTGGGTCATCAGCCTCTTTCCTGCAAAGGTGCAGCTACAATAGATAATATAATAGATAACCGCGCACACTGCCACAATCCAGAGCTGTCATTTTCCAGGCCAGGGAATGTGTCAGACCGAAGAGGGGCAGAAAGCAAAGAACACGCGCCCTGTACCGGTGCGTGAGAATTCCGTCCGCCCCCTTCAAACGCGGGCTGTCAAAAGACGCCCCCTCGGTGCGAAATGATAATAATTGTCCGTTAATAATCGATGATGTCCTTTAGAGCCCTGTGTTTTTTCCCTTACCAGAACCCCCCCACTGCCAAATGAGGGGCTATTGAGGGGACACGGCCCTTCTATCCCGTAACTAATTTCGGGCTTTGGTGCTGAAGACCCGTGTGTTTGGGGCTTTGGTCCTGGTACCCACTCTCTCTTTTTTTGGAGAAAGAAAGATTAAGTACGTTTTTATGAACCCTGGTGGGAAAGGTCGGAGTGGATGCGGCCTGATAGACCTCCCTGCTGTGTTTTATTGGTTTTTGGGATACAATTTTTCCTCTTCGGGGACACGTGGCGTTTCGGTCATACATATGAAGTTGTGGTGAGATCATTAACGATATCCTAAGGCACGTGCCGTTTTGACTTTATTGTTGCTGCACAGGAAGCATTTGAATATAATACTGCAATTATTTTTGGTTTATACTTTTATTCAATAACAAACCACCATTTTGAAGGTTTGAAAAATTCAATAAGCCACTTTTCCATGAATGCAACTTGAGTATGAATAACCAAGTCTAAAAAAGGATTAGGGGAGAGTGTTGTACCTTGGGACACTGACAATTTCTAAGAATCTATTGGCAATATTAATACATTGTTTGTTTCTAATAGTAGCCTTAACCAACAGACATCATCAAAATAAAATTTAACACTAGCATCATTGAATTGATGAATTGGTGACAAATAATAACTATTCATTACCCCAAAGTAAATATTTTTCTCATTCTAATATAATTTTTTACCTTTGTACTTTTACAAAAAGTCAACTGCATTTTATTTTCTTCATAAAAGACAAGATTTTATAATATTTTGGTTATGAGAAAATAATAATAATGCATTTAGATTGGCCACTATCTTGCTTTTATTTAAAAAATGTAGTGTAATGTACATTGGGACAGTGAAGCATATTGTATCATCATATAATGTTAAATAATTTGGACTTTTAATTTTGTATATTTTTTGTATATTTTTGTTTAATTTTGCTGTATAATTAAAATTATTCTTGAATTATGAAGTTTTATTTGTGTATTTCCTTGAAAAAACAATAAAGTTTGTTTCCTGACACAAATTAGTTCAAGTGTATTACTATTGACTGAATTATAAAGTATGTCCCAAGGTACAACATCATATTGTTCCTTGGGACAGTTTATCCTCTCTACTTTAAGTGAGTGGCAATTTTTTAATTTCAAGCTGCCACAATTAAAAAAAATATATTATCGAGGAATATATTAGTGTGTTGAAATGTTGCTTTTAAATTTTTATTTTGACTATAATTATTGAAGAAAAAAATTAAAATGTAAAAATTATCCCAAGGTACAACACTCTCCCCTATATAAGTTTAGAAAAGGATTATATAAATTGTAAGCGAAGATTATTTGAAATAGAATCTGTTTGAGATTTTCTTAGAGAATGGGATTATAAGGACTGTTTACATTAAGTAACGGGGAGTCACATTAAAATTTACTCAGACAGCAGACATTTTATCAGAGACTCTCGATTAAATTTTACTACGTTCTATAAATAGCTCCAAGAGCACAATTGATTCGATCTTTATCCTGGAGCTAGACAGTACAGTTTGTGTAAGCTAAGAATTTTAGGTCAGTGACTTATAAGATTTCATCATTAAATTTTCGACAATTTCTATGGTATATGTTTCTATAAACTAACTTGCATAACTTCATGGATTTTACGATGCAAATGTATAATGTGAGCATTATTATGACAATTTTGCTTAGCCCAGATATTGTCTTTGCCTCGACTATGCTGACGAATTAGGATTTTATATTATTTAATTTAAATAATTTTACACTAGAGCTACACCCTGGTCATTGACTAGTCAAGTCATTGACTTGACAAGATCGGTCCTTCTGCTTTAATTATTCATATTTCCTGCACCCCAACTTGTCATAATCTGGTCCTGATTATACACATGGAGAATGGCTTAGTAATTTATTTTTTACCAAAACATGAATGGAGGTTAAAATTAACAGCAGTCAGGTAACGGGTATATACGTCTGTAACTCTCAGAGGGCCAGGCATCGAGTGTATCCTCCCGTAGTGAGATACGTGTACCGTCGACACATAAACATTCCTATCATCTCATGAATTGAATTCACAAAAAGGGCAACATGTATGATCTCAAGTTTGAGAACAACGCATTCAAAGCTATTGTATGTCCTCAAAAGTTAGAACATTCTTAAATTTTGAGAACCCATATGTTAATAAATTTTTTTGAGGAAACCCAAAGGTCCGCGAAACATCTTTAGCCGAGGATTCGAAAACAACTGTTTTAACGTGTTTCTCCCCGAAATGCTATCTTCAATTCATTCATTTGGTTGGGCATGTACACATCAATGGATTAACAGGATTTCTTCACATAGTTTACACATAATTGATTTATCAATAACTCGTTTTTGATAAAATTGTGACTTACATGGGGTTTCTAAAAACTTCTTACTCATTTAACAAATGCAAATCACGGACTCACCTGCCATCTGTAGAGGGTTCCCGTTGGCGGTGCCATTGGACGTGCCGTTGTGCTGCCCGTTGACCTTCTTCTCCACCAATGGCGGGGGGTTGCAATCGTTGTCCTGCCTGCAGAAGAGCCCGTCCTCCCGCAGCGCGAACTCGTCCCCCGGCAGCAACTGTCGCGAGCAAGTCACGCACCTGAAGCACTCCACGTGGTAGATCTTGCTGCGGGCGCGCATCACGAAGTCGCTGCGGGTGAAGCTCACGCTGCAGCGGGCGCACTTGATGCCGAACAACCTGCAGCACATAGAACAGGACATTAGCATGGCATCAGCTAGTAAGTATTTGGGTATAGATTTCTAACCTACGTACACTCTTAAAACAAACACTCCTAAGTTAACTCAGTCTGAGTGGATTTCACTCCTCCAGACTGGAAAATGCACTTCTCCTTTTGGAGTGGATCCTTTGTGTGTTGAACCTCCGACAGGATCACTCCAAACTAGTGATTTTAACTCAGTCTGAGTAAATATGCATGCCTTTACGGTGTCGAAAATGCACTTCTCCAAATGGAGTGGATTTCACCCTTTTGTTTTAAGAGTGTATATGGATTTCTTGGTGTAAAATTTTTCGTTTGGCCTTATTATGGTTTAAAATTATTACTAAACGTGTTGACTTTTTCCCGTAAGGCAACTAATATGCTACATGCCGTTTCAACATACAAATGTTCATATACTGAGATTGAATTTATATCTTGGCTTTCCAACAGCTGAAGTACAGATGATAGAACCCTTTGGTGTCAAATAACAAACAAAATTTCAATCGTGACAATAAGAATAATTTCATAGCTGAGAGCGCAAAAGCGAGTTTCCTCAAGTAGCCCGTTGATTTATCTTAGCAGTTGAAAAGTTTCCTACATAAATATTTTTTGTCTGGTTATTAAAATTAGAAACTACTGTTTAAACGCACTGGCGCATGACCGATGTAACTCCCACTCCTTGCATTTCCGAGGTATAGCTATGCATTTAGTATTTCACTTATGACTATTTCACGAGTGTACCATAACTTTCGTGAATCCAAGTAAAACAACAAATCTTTGACATTGCTGCAGCCCGAAGAGGTTATGCAAAATCGGATCGATTGACGAAAATCAGTAAACGTGATATACGTTCATCCCTTCTACATATTGCTGCAGATTTTAATGCTAGGTCATCAACAAGTGTCGAAATGTTAGCCATTCAATGAATCTTCATTGATATAGACTTTTGGAGCCTTATTTGCACGCTTAAGGATTTTCGTCAGTTGTCGATGGGCCCAATTTTGCACGAACTTTGTCTGGCCGCAGCTATGTTGTAGATATGAGGTTTTGTTGGATTCAATTTATTTTAGTAGTCTCGTGAAATAATCGTAAATGAAATTCCGAAATCGCTATTTCAGAGATACACGGAGTTGTATTTCCATCGCTCTCCGTCAAAACATTAAAACTAACTTTAATTTGTGTTCACCTGCTAAAGCAAATGTTATGTCCCAATGTTTTCTATTGCAGAGTGATAAAAAAAAATGTAGCAGTCTACTTGGAGAAATGGGATTTTACACCGTAGATGGTGAAATAGCACCAAAATCTTTGTCAAAATACTTAGTATCAATACCGTAAATCGTCCTTGGGTAAAGATCTTCAACATTGGCCTCTAAGCCTTCAAAATTTATTTGTGCAGTATGCTGGATATATGAGAAGCACCAAATAAAATTTGGAATAGATGGCAAATATAAAAGGCATTAAACACAGTACATTAATAATTGTTTTTATATTTCTTAACGATATATAGTAAAGATAGAGACAGATCCAAGCCTCGAATAAAATTTTGAAAACCTAATAACATTACAAAAAAAAAAAAACTTAAAAAAAAAAAAACCCTTAAAAAACCTGAAAAATTTGGAACAACATATCTAAATTAACAATCATTAGTCTTTCGAATCCAAAACTCTTCTTCCATTAAAATGTTTTAAAAAAGTAGTTTCCTTCATAAAAACATGTCATTAAGTCTGAAAGTCACCATATATCATCCCATATATTTGGTTATAATCATAAATTTTAATGCATTAACGTTTTACTTTTAAAAAAAATATTGTTCTTATTTAAATTCAAAGCCTGTTCACTTAAAAACTTGCCGGATACCTCGGATGAAAAATATGCATTTCCCCAAAACATCCCTAATTTCAAAAATGATTAAAAATAACGAATGAACGATGGTTCCACCATCTAAGTTACGCGAAAATAATTGCTCCCTCAGAGGAAAAATTAGCAAAACAGCGCAGCGGAGGTTCATTAAACAGCATTAAAACATTGCTCAATTACCAAAAGGATAATGCTCAGTGAAAAAAAAAGCAGTTAGCTAAATGTTCTTTTAATATTTGGTGGCTTCGCCGCGATGATAGTAATTTGTTAGACGGGAATATTAATTACAGCGGAGAACTTGAGGGATATTAATGGATGATTTAACGTGCACACGGAAAACCGCGTATTGAAACAAAATATCGACACAGCCATAAAACGGTAACAGCATGAATCAATTGGTTCTCGGTAATCAGTTAGGTTCATCGGCAGTTAGTTTCATCAGTTTTTATCTGTTAACATTTTCATAATTGGCCGGGGTAATATTTATTGGAGGGTTTTATCGGTTAAATTCTGCGGAGATCCAAGCATCGATTACGGAGTATGTCATCGTCAAGGCTTTATCATGCATTTTTAAAACACTTCCTACATTTTTAATAAGAATTTTTGGTCTCAAACTGTTAACAGTGGAACGACGGCGTTAAATTTTGAACGAGGAAGCGATAAAATACATTTTATCTACAATTAAGAATACATAGCAGAATGCATAAGTATGCGGTAAATTCTATCTATATCACATAATTTAAGTAATTTTTAGACTTTTAAGGTCCATGCATGAAATGTTTTTAATGAACTAAAATTATACTTAAAAATTCAATTTATCTCTAAGTTCAATGTCCCACATAAAAAAGAGAAAATTTGTTTAAATTATTTTGATTATTTTTGGTTCGAATAATGAACTATAGCATTAACTTGTCAAAAAAAATTATCTTGTATCCGGCATTAATGCGCATGATTTTTGTGAAAGTTTAAAATAAAACCCTATCGTGCTATTCGTCAAACCATGTTGTGATTACAACAAATCCGTCTTTAAAAATATGAAGGAATGAGATTTCGTTAAAATACTGGGGATACATAATATAAAACTTCAAAGGTCTCACAAAAGCTTTATTCCCTCAAAGAATATACATTAAAACAAACATAAAACAATAACTAGTTTTGTATGCTATTTATGTTATTTACGTTTACAGTATCAAATGTAGTTGAACAATGGAATGAGTATATCCCAAATACATATATTTGATTTATTACTATACTTTAAATAGTTTTATCAATCAAACGAATATTTTTGTTAAAATATAGATAAAAAAATATAAGAATGAAATGAATTCGAAAATTTTATGGCGTTCATTACAGTAAAAGGAATTTGAAGGGTGTAAATGTAAAGAAGTTAAAGCCTTAATTTAAGTGTAATAAGTTAAAAGTCTTATACTTAAAGAAAGAACTAAATAAATTCTATGTAAATGATTTTTACTTTTTCTAATGTATGAATTATTTTGAATTTTTGTTCGCCTATTCAAGATTTATTTTGTTTAACTATTCAATATATCTGCAAATAAGTTCCATAAAATGATTAATTAAATTAGAAAAACTCTTATTTTTGACACTTTTATCTAGAAGTTTTGTTTTTAAATGTTTGCTTTGGAATTTTTAATTATTAAATACTCGAGACAAAATTATATTTCAAGTTAAAGTTTATTGGTGATAGATTTGCTTTCATATTTACAGTATAGAGTCCCGCTTATCCGAAAGGTACGGGAATAAAATTGGGCAGCAAAAATAAAATAAAAAAAACTACTTCATATTTTGAGAAATAAATCCAACTTGTGTAAGTATTTATTTTTTGTGTATTTATACATGCGTACAATTTTCCTTTTGTAACCGAAAGGCTCGGGAATTTTTTTCGATGAACCGAATTTCGGATAATTGGAATTCGGATAAACGGGACTCGGATAAGTGGGACGCTACTGTAGTTACTATTTATACATTTGAATTGATGAGATGTGCTAGTTCAATAATTTTAGTTGTATGACTGATGATTGTGTTCTTATAAATATTTCTAAGGAAGAAAACTAAATTAAGAAAACCATTAATTTCTAAAAAGCATTTACTTATAACAAAAAAAATCTTTTTTAATATATTTTTGCCCCCTACAGTTTAATTCAGTTCAAATTCTTAAAGTAGTTAAAATAGTTTTTATACAATCGACCACTGAGTCGCTGTGAATTATGAAACAGATAATGCAGGATAAATTCTTGAACTTTGACTGTCGATTTCATCTTGAGGGTATATTTTTTATACGATGTCTGAGCTGCTCATAATCATAACAGCATGTATCCTTGTAATTTCCCAACCCCTTCTGTAAAAATGAATGAAAACCATTTTACGCGTGACGTAGTGAAAGTAGTTGAACTATGATTACTCACTCACCTAATAAAAATTGCGATTTGTGTCTTGGCATTGATTTTCACTTTAGTTTGATCAAATTACTTCAACAACGTCTTAATCTGAGTGAAAATACCTAGTCTAAAGAAGGTGCTGATGTGCAGCACACTTCAAACTCAGCCCTCACACAACCAATCCCAACTTCAAGCCAAACAATAAAAACCTTAGACCAAAATGACACCTCAATGCAAAAGAAGCACCGCGACTCCAAATCACTCCCACACATCACAGACGACCCTAGAAGAACTACATCGAAGTGAAGAAAAGCCCTTCCAGAAGTCCCCAAGCTAATTTTGTGATTGGTTGGCCCCTTTCTCGCTCTCCATCATTTGCTTCCAAACATTATGCTTTTCGTTTTAATAGAACCCCCTTGGTCCGATGCTCAGGCGCTTCCACCGTCAACTGTTGAATTATTCAAAAGGCAGAGCAGAGGTGCGGTAACTGGCCGGAGGTTTCTCCGGTGTATATGTGCGAGATTCTAGGTGGAATGTAATGTTTTGTGTTACTTTTAGAGAATGGTTGACATTTGGTTAGGTTGAATTATCGTCGCGAGGGTATCTACACGAGGGCTTTTGGCGGCAGCCTCGTAGTTTGGAACTACAGTCAAAAG
The DNA here is from genome assembly GCA_023701765.1 of Hylyphantes graminicola. NCBI lineage: Eukaryota > Metazoa > Arthropoda > Arachnida > Araneae > Linyphiidae > Hylyphantes > Hylyphantes graminicola. The sequence continues at coordinate 33,598,110 of CM043111.1, read as the reverse complement.
GGGAAGCAAAACACGATCAAGTCGTCAAAAATTGCCCAATCCGTAATTAAGTCCTAGTAAAAAGTAACGTCATTTTCTTACAGGTCAGAAATCATAAAGATACTGAAAATTTGGGAAATTACTACAAACGCTTAAACCATAGGTGTCCAATTTATTCAATTTTAATATACATCTGATAATATGAACAATTTCATATTTCATTGGCCCAAACGTTTATCTAGTGATAAAGATTGAATTTTTCCACTTTTCTTTACTATTTTATATTTATTTAGAATTGCTGCATCAATGTTGCAATTACTGCATCAATCTGTATTTTATGTATAGCTAACTGGCTTTGCAAAACTGAACTTTGATAATTGCAACAAACAAACATAAAAGGAAAAAGGGGCATTAAATAATAAATCTCTCAGAGCCAGAAAAACACATAGGTAAAATAAATAGGTTAAGAGTTTCAGAAATTATTAATTAAAATCGGGTATTACATTTCCAGCGAGGATGACTTTAAAAAATTAGGAAGTATTGGGTATATATTTAATGAGTTCTGTACCAAAATTTAGAAACATGAATTTAATTATCAATAGGTTTGTACGCATACCTTATTATAAATAACTAGTAAATTTTTTTATCAGAAGTTCAATGTCAAAACATATTTTCCTAGTAAAATAAAAAAAAGGATTGATAACAATAATTTAACAATTCAAACACATATAATTCTTCATTGTTTATAAAACAATATTAATAATAAGAACAGTTTCAAATTAAAGAAGGGATTTTGTCTTTAGCATCCTTAAAACTCCGCGAAATACGAAAATCCTGATTTTCCTTTTCCTACAGATTATCATAAGAGTGATTTTATAAGGCAATAGAAAATGAAATTGTATAAGAGGTAAAAGAAGTGAAGTAGGGTATAATTGAGAGAGAAGCAGGAATCATAAGATTTTTAAGTATAGGTAAATTACATCGATGCTAATTCTTATTTAAATTAATTTTTATTGTAGTTATATAATTTTAAAATTTTGGACTTCGGGTAAATATTTCGGTAGAGGGTGATAGTAAACATACTAAGTATTCTTATAGTCTATCTAACATATCCTATAAAGAAAGAATTAAAGTTGTAAAAGCTATTAAGTTTCATTGGTCTATAACTAACTTATTTGAAACTTTAAATTCGCTTGTTTTAACCGTTAGAAGATTGCATGTAGAAAAGGTGGGCGAATTTCCAAAATTTTGTTATGCATACCAGTGTGAAATTCTGCAGTGATAATTTGCCGTTATTGTTTTTTGTAGTTTAATATTCAAGTCTAATTAAATCCTAATGAAAGTCCTTGCAAACATTCATCTGAAAAAACGTTGCTTCACTCATACCGGCTCGATAGAAAATCGCAGTTTATCGCGGCATAATAGATCTCGCATTTAAAAAAAAATCTTTTTATTAACGCAACATTTATGATTGAGAAAGCTCTTGGAAACTGTGGAATATGTGGAAAGAGAATGCCTTTACAAGAAATTAGTCTATATCTAATGCAGTATGTCTTGCAGGTAGAACTTTTTATATTTTTGTTGTTGCAATTTTATGCTCAAGTTAAATTCTGTTCTCATGAAAATCTCGAAAGTGCAATATTTCATTAGAAAAACCTCGGTTTACTGACTACTCTAAAGCAGATTGATAGAATCCACATTTTTTTCTGAAATCCTTTTGAATTCACAACATTTATGATTGTGCATGCCCCTTGGAGTCTGTGGTTGTAAAGAATGCGCTTACCTGAAATAATCCCTAGTGCAGTATGTATTTCAGTCCCTTTCAAAGCACAGGCGCAAGTATCGTTGAGGAATGTGTTATTATTATTATTTTTTTTTAGTTTTATAAACAGGACAAATTTTGTACCAATGAAGGACTCGGCCTTGCGATCCTTTGATTCGAAAAATGTCGATTTAATAATTACTCTTTTTCAACCTAGATATAATCCACAATTTTCATTAAATGATCCTTTAAGTTATACAACATTTGTGATTGCGTATGCGCTTGGGAGTATGTTGTCGGCGGAAGGAATGCGTTTACCTGAAGTAGTCCCTCTTGTAGCACGTCCTGCCGTCCCTGACAAAGCAGGCAAAAGAATCGTAGAAGATTTTTTTTTTAATTTATTATTTTAAAATTTATTTGCACTTTCATACTCAAGTCACATTTTGTCCAAATGAAAGATTCACCTAACAAATTAAAAAAAATCCCAAATAATTTTACTCCTGTGACATTTATCATTATCCATACACTTGGAGAATATGTGGGGGGAAATAATGCTTTTACCTGAAGTAGTCCCTCTTGCAGTAGGTCTTTCCGTCCCTGACGAAGCAGGTGCAGGTCTCGTCGAGGAACTGGTGGCAGTCGGCGCACTTGAGGCACGCGGCGTGCCACTCCAGGTCCGGAGACACCCGCAGGATGTACTGGTCTGTGATAGGGGCCCCGCAACCGACACACGTAGACGAGCGCCGCTTCTCTGAAACACCAACATGAACTATAAATGAAACGTGTATTTAGTTTATTATGCTGTAAACGTCAAATATGTATAACATTAATGCTGTAAACATCAAACATGTATAACATTAATGCTGTAAACATCAAACATGTATAACATTAATGCTGTAAACATCAAACATGTATAACATTAATGCTGTAAACATCAAACATGTATAACATTAATGCTGTAAACATCAAACATGTATAACATTAATGCTGTAAGCATTAAACATGGATTACGTTAATGCTGTAAACATTATAAACATGTATAACATTGCTGTAAGCATTAAACATGCATAACATTAATTGTATCTCTTTCTTTTGACCAGGGTTGCAAGACTTTCATTGTGTACAAAATGTAGTTTGCTACCGGCCTACCCCAGCCCCCTCCTTACTTCTATGAGGTTGGATAAAGACTTGGTGCAGAATCCAGTCCAAGTTATGGACTTTTCTGCATCAAGTCTACACTGTGCGATCTACGGGACTTGATGAAAAATGTTACTTTTAAAATTGTAATGCATGACTGCACCAGAATCCGGGAAAAAATTGTTTTTAAAAAATAGTCCAAAAGGTACTGAAAAAACTAACAATGTTAAGATTTTGTTTAAAATTTGGTTATTTAATAATACTTTGTCGATTTGTTGATAGTTCAATTAGATTTCGTTAGATATATTTCGAATATACATTTTTCTTAGCCTTTAGACGTGAGCAAATATTAAGTAAACTCTTGTTCGAGAAACTATAAGCATACTTGACGCAATGAGTTTATTATTTATTAAAACCGATGTGTGCAAATAATAATAATTGGTATATTCGCGTGTGATTGTTTTTGAAACAACTAACTCACACTTAAAATAAATTGGGGCTTTCGGGATTACAAAATAAACTTTTTTTTCTTTACTAAACTTCCTGTCAAAACCAATTAACTGAATAAAAGAAATCACTTTTCCTGCAAAACTGTCATTTAGCAGCAATCAAAGTTGTTTTGTAAGAAATTTATTGAAGTAGGTTAAAAGCCATCCCCTAAAAACTCTAAATCCACTTCCTCTCCCATTCCACAAAACAATGCCATTTGTCTCAATAAAAACCGAGGTGAGAAAATAAACAAGAAATCGCTAGTGACTGCTCTATTATTAGAACGTCAGCGTCTGTCTTCCCGAGAGACAGGCTCTCGAATGCCCGATCCTTCACCAAATAACAGAAATTACAGACATGACTCTTTCCAATACGCCAACTCGGTGTGATATAGTCGCCAAATGTTGCCATACATTTCGACTGTAACATGGAATGTTTGTGTTTGATATTGTATTTGAATATTTTCAGGAAATTTTCCGTGTAGGGTATAAAGAAACGGTCTGTACTAGAGTCAATCAATATCAGATTGAAAGTAATAAAAAGAATCATGAAATTTTTTCGCTTGGTAAATAGGAGAAAGATTCTTTCCATCCGAGCATCTAGTGGTAGTTAAGATATCTTAGGTCAATAGTTACCTTTTTGCCATACCTTCTTTAGGAAAGGTCTGTACTAGAGTTGCTAAATTGCAACGATGCAAGATATACATTTTTATTGGTTAAAATTAATCGAACAATATTTTTAAACTTTATTTTAAATTACCAATCGTTTAAATGTGACTTCATAACTCTGAATAGAGAGTAAAGGGAATAGATGGTAAAGTTTATCCTAAAATACTTTATAATAAAACATGTTTCTAAATATTTGTCAAATCAACAAGCTTTTTAACTTTTGCCAATGGATATGTGCTATCCGGTGTTTAGAAGAGTATAAATATCAAATAAGAAGGAATTGGATTTTAAAAAAAAGTTTCTACTGATAACAACTAAAATATTCCAAACTCCAACAAATCGCCAAGCTTACTTTCTTTCGCCAAAACTCCCGACACCTATACGGAAGAACCATCTCTTACAACAGAAAGAACAAAAAATCTGCTGCCAAAGAAGAAGCCCCCCCATCCCATCCCTTTGTTTACCCTGAGACTCCATAAACGAAGCCTATGATTACAGCTGGACAGGGGGAGAGTCAACAAATCAAGCTCGGCACATAATGCTGACTGTTCTTCAACAAATAAACGCGTGGCAGCGCCCTGCAAAAAGGGACCCGGCAAGGCGGCACCAGGGCTTCCATTGTGTTGTGCCTTATCTGAGACCGCAGAAATAAATGTGGATAAATAGAAGTAGTATGAAAGATATAAGGGAAAAATAGGTTTTTTTAATGAAGATATTTGGGTTTTATTTATGTATATTTTAATATAGCGATGCTGTAAAAAAATATGTAATATTACATCATATTTTGAGGGGTTTTTTCGCATCACAATGCTGTAATTTTGTTTTACAGTAAACCATGTTTTATTGGCGTGCATAAACAACTTAGTCCCATAGCGTTTAATCAGAGAAGATGGGTGCATCAAATCACTGCCAATGAAGCAAACATTTTCACGGGTATCATAAATTAAATTTACATCACATGTAAATCCACTACACACGGTGATGGCAGCACTTTTAAAATCACACAGTGATGGTAAATTAGAGGGATATTTTTCATAAATATTATTATATAGTTATTGATTTAATTATTATTAGTTGATGATGATGAAACTGCAATGTTCATTTGTTCTTTCATATTATTTATTCAATTTATATATTCACTTCAATTGAAAGGTTGAGCGAGGACTAAAACAAGTGATGCTTGAAAAAAACCCTCCTTTTCTCTCTTGTAACATTTTAATGACACATTTGATTGTAGTAATACATTTCGGTATTATTATTTCTCTATTAACTAAATACTACTGCATATTTCATAATTTTTTTACTTTTGTTATAGAGCATAGATAATTGCAAGTTTTAAAGGTTTCAGATCAAATTTGTCACAAAGAACAACTCTAAAAATATTACATTTGGCGTTACATATTACATACACCGGCGAAAACATTTGTTTCACTGGAAATGATTAAAAGCACCCATTTTCTCTGTTAAAACGCTGTTGAAGTAAGTTGTTCACGTGACTCTTCGTCGTGAAATATCATTTTGCTGTTCAACAAACATTACAGCACTGTGATAAAAAAAACTTCAAAATGTGCTGTAATTTTACCAAATATTACTGTGTAACTACATTGTTTCCTGTTGATGTAACAAAGCTCTCTAAAAATTACGTCCTTATCCTCAAAGGCTTCACTCAACCATGGCGCATTGCGTGCAATGAGAGACAAAGGGGAGGTGGAAAAAGGGCCGATCCTAAATTTTGTTAATTTTGATCCTTGTTTATGATGTAAATAGGTGAGGAACATAAACGAACATGCTCGTTAAATTCAGTTAGCCCTGACGCGCACGATATAATGTAGCAGTACAGCAACTGCCTCATCGTTATACAGGGATGGGAGGTGCGAGTTAGTACAGTAAACTAATAAAACGTGTACAGTTTTTAAATAGATTGCCATTGTCACTGTATTGGACGAGAAGTAAACAAATTATTTGCTTGGTAACGAAGGAAAAGAGACGATTATTTTCATTGAAAAAATAAGTTAATACACTCTTAAAACAAACGAGTGAATTTAACTTAGTCTGAGTTAATTTTCACTCTTTTCAGTGTCGAAAATGCATTTATCCTATTGGAGTGGATTTCACTCTTGTTTAGTTAAAACTCCGACAGGATTCACTCCAAACGAGTGATTTCAACTTAGTCTGAGTTAATTTTCACTCCTTTCTAGTGTCGAAAATGCACTTCTCCTATATGAGTGGATTGCACTCTTTAGTTTTAAGAGTGTAGTTTCATTGCATAGTCAGGAAATAAAGTTAGTTTTTAAATCGTTAAGTTCAAAAATAAGTTAATAGTTTCATTACACATTTCAAAACTAAGTTAATTGTTTTATTGGATATTTCATAAAATACGTTAATGTTATATAGTATAGCTCAAAAATAAGTTGACTGTTTCATTTATACTGTTTGAAATCAATAGATTTGTTTAACGCTGAAACCAAAAATTTGTAGAGTATTTGTTGAGAAATTCACTATACTCTATTGAATGTGCGACGATACACTCTCAAAAGATTTTCCTTTAATTGCCAGAAATTTGGTGGTAATTTTGCTGTCTGAATTTTTCCTTGAATTGGCACTTGCTTTGTTTCTGACAAATAAACATGTGCATACGCGGTGTCTATGAAACCACAAACGATGTATCAACTAAACGAATTATTGCAGGCATCGAAATTGTCAGTAATATTTCCGATATTTGAAGGAAGAATTGTTTAGAGTGTATTCCATAAAAGTGGAGGCAGCACTTTCTTCTACCAGATTTATTGGGAAAACTTCATATTTGTTTAAGGTTACTCTATATATGTGTGTAAATAAACATGACCAATAATTTTCAAGAAAATATGTTGCACATTTTGGATGTAATACGCGTTACCCTATAATCACAACAAATTAATTTTTACAATAAACAATAAATGAAATAGAACTATATGATAGGTTGTTTTCGTCCTTCTCTATATGGGTAAAATGTTTTTCATTTAACATATTTTAATGTATTTTAGATATAGATATCATTTTGAAAGCATTGAACAGTTTATAAAAAAATGTGTTTTGTTTACTTATGTGAGGAAATGTTAAAAGAATAATATCACCTTGAATATTTTTATATTATGGCGAAAATCATAAAAAGAATAATTTGTCACTTTGACTTTATTAATTTTGCATGAATGTTACACCGAATTATAATTATACTACATTCTTGAAGATTTAAATATATATTTACATTTTTTTTCTTTTTTTTTTTCTTTCACTAAATTTGAGACTAGAAGTTTATTATTAAAAAAATAGTTATTTTATGTAATAAAACGCAACCCAAAAGTAGTGGATAATTAAAATATTAAGCCAGGTAAAATTGCTTCAACAAACTCCCGGCATTTTATTTTTCATTCTCATTATATAATTGCACAATGCAAATAAATATTACTCACATGATACACCTTTAAATAATCCTTCGAAATCAATGCGATTACTTTGTTCGAAAATAGATAATTTTACAAAATGCAATAAATTTTACACAATAAATTTAAATATTACTTACATGGTATACCTTTAAATAATCTGCAGTTAATGCGATTATAGATGAAACTATATTTGGACATTAGTACAAAAGAGATGTCGTAATGTATTAGAAAATCAAAGTTAAATATGATCACATTTACATATCCTTCAATTAAGTGCCTCCTACGTATAAAATTTAATTCACAATTGACAAAAGATTATTCCATTTTGTTTTACTGTAGATATATTGTAAGTTATTTTCTCGTAAAAGGCCAGAATTGATTATATAAAAGTAATCTATTAAATTATACTTGTAGAATAAAAGACTACTTTAAACATGCTTAAGCTTTATAAATAGTATTATTCAATGAAATATGTAATTTGATATAAAAGTTAATATTGATGGACTCAGTTGAATAATGAATTGTCTAGTTATTATAAGTAAAAAGTTGTCTTATATGTGCTACCCGTTTATAGTATACAATTTGTGAAAATGCTAACTAATACAACAACACAATAATATTTAAATATAGAAATTGACTAATTTTGAAACCCCATTTATACTTTTAACAAATGGCACTATTATCATATATCGATTTATAAAAAATATTAAAACAACAATTTAATGATTTAATTATAATATTTTAAAAGAAAAAAATAATCATTGCCCAAAAACATTTTTTCATATGATGGCTAAACATAATCCCAGGATGACGTTTGATTTTAACAAACTAGTTATATATTGCTTGATAAATTTCCCAAAGAGCTAACGTAATCTGGCACACATATTATTTTTCAGCAAAAGCTTTTTTTATAAGACATGTGAAACGAGAAAGTTAAGTATCTTTATATTTTTTAAAACTTAAAATTTATTTCTATGAATCTGTGGGTAAATTTCATACCTCAAACCATATTCACAAACAGTTTGTTTTAATGTAGCAATAAAACGACATAAGAGCGCTCGATTTATCAGCACAGAATCGGTATACAAGACTGTTTAGACTCTCAGTTGACAAACTATCTATAGAAATAAAAACAGACAAAATAAAAAGCTTTTCTGGGATTTTAGAAATATAATAAAGCAAAATTAAAACATATACTCAAGCGTTTTCTACAATATTTAATGAAAATAAGCAATGTAATTTTTTAAAGTTAAATGTACTTAATTCAAATTTTTATTCACTTGCTCTTTTTACGTCAATTTTCCCTACACTGTAAAAAGTCTGTTCTTTTTACAAAAAAAAAAAAATTCTGGCAACTCGTGTGCCAGAAAAATACTGTTTAATTTACAGAGGAAATGTTTATTTTATAAGAATTTATAATTTTAAGGCAAATGCGTTTTTTAACAGGCAAATTGTAAAACAGGGAAAATCCGCAATTTGTTTTTATCACAAACATGTTTTGAAACAACAAATCCCGCCCCAAACTTCATTTAATCTAATAAGATGAATCCCCATAATATCTTGCTATGAGTTATGTGAAATGTTATTCAAATTTTTAATCTACATTTCCACTAGCTGGCTTTTTACAGTTTTCTCTTTGTTTAATACAGACATATTTCGCAACAACAAATATCTCATCAAACTAAATTTCATCTTAAAAAGATAAATCTCCATTATCTCTTAGTAAAATATTATTTGATTTGAGATCCCCATACACATACTTTATTTACTAACCAGTGTGCCAGAAAAATATCGTTAAATTTATTGAGGAAATCTGTTATTTTATAATTTAAAAACATACGTCAAAGAGTTTTTTTAATGTCAAATTGTAAAGAAAAGCAAAATCCAGAAATTTAACAGTTTGCCTTTAAAACAAACATATTTCGCAACAACAAATCCCTCCCCGAACTTAATTTAAATTTTTTAAAAAAAATCTCCATAATTTCTTGGTAAAATATGAGTTGATTTGCGATCACCATAAACACATACTATATTTACAACCCGGTGTGCCAGAAAAATATCGTTAAATTTATTTAGGAAATCTGTTATTTTATAATTTAAAAACATACGTCAAAGAGTTTTTTTAATGACAAATTGTAAAGAAAGGCTAAATTTCGAAATTTAACAGTTTGTCTTTATCCTAAACATATTTCGCAACAAATCACTCCCCAAAATTAATTTTCAGACAAAAAGATAACTCCCCATAATCTCTTGGTGGCTATGAGTTCATTTGTGATCACCATACAATGCTTTATTTGCAATCCGTTGTTCCAGAAAAATTCAATTTAATTTATTGAGGAAATCTGTTATTTTATAATTTAAAAAGATACGTCAAAGAGTTTTTTTAATGACAAATTGTAAAGAAAAGCAATATCCAGAAAATCAAAAGTTTGCTTTTATAACAAACATAATTCGCAACAACAAATCCCTCCCCTAACTTAATTTTATCCAAAAAGATAAATTTCCATAATCTCTTGGTAAAATATGAGGTAATTTGCAATACATGCACTTTATTTACTTCCCGGTGTGCCATAAAAATATCATTAAATTTATTTAGGAAATCTGTTATTTTATTATTTAAAAAAAAATACGTAAAATAGTTTTTTTAAACAAATTGTAAAGATAAATGAAATCCTGAAATTTAACAGTTTACTTCTATCAAATATACGTTTATAACAAACATATCAAATATGCGTTTATAAAAAACATATTGCACCGACAACAAATCCCTCCCCAAACTTAACTTCATCTTTAAAAAAAATCTCCATAATCTCTTGGTAAAATACGAGTTGATTTGCGATCACCATACCCATTCTTTATTTACAACTTGGTGTGCCAGAAAAATATCGTGAAATTTATGGAGGAAATCCGTTATTTTATAATTAAAAAAATAACGTATAAGAGTTTTTTTATTAGACAAATTGTAAAGAAAAGCAAAATCTAGAAACTTTACACTTTGTCTATATATCCCTAACAAATTTCGCTACAACAAATCCCTCCCCTAACTTAATTTCATCCAAAAAGATAACTCCCCATAATCTCTTGGTGAACTATGAGTTCATTTGTGATCACCATACACACATACTTTATTTACAACCCCTACAGCTGTCAAATTTCGATTAATGTAGAGAAGACAAATTACGAAGGCACCGGGCGATAAGACCTGACGCGCGGCTTTTTTACCGGCACATCCACAAAAAACCCATTGTGTCTTATCGAACCTCATCTTCCCGTTATATAAATATTTAATGTTTTAATCTGTTATCGGATGTGCATGTAGCATTGTTGACAACAAGATCCTTAGCTGGGTTTAGATAGGTGGTGAGGTATACGGACTTTTCATATAGGATTTCAGTCCATGCTATTGGAGCTTTGTTTTTAATCTTGCCTGATATTGGGAACTTATGATAATAGTTTACATTGTTTAGATTGAATTGAAATTTCACTTATTGATGTTATAATTTGTGGTATCATTTATCGTACGATAAAAATAACTATCGAAAGAATGTTGATGTTTTAAAACAAAGAGTATTTGTTAGAGAAATTGAGTCATTAAATATTGTTTAAATTGGTATTATTGTTGTTAAAATGGTGTCCAGGTTCATAATTAAAATTACATATTGAAAGAAGATTTCTAATGATTTTTGTTGATCTTTGATGCAACTAAACATACATGTTTTAAAAATCTATTTTTCTAATAAAAAACATAGTTCGTCGTGGAACTAACGAAAATTTATAATTAAACTTGTGTATATTTTTCTGATCTCGTGCATCTGAAGTTAATAAAACTTTAATTTTTTTTCGTGAAGTATTAAAAATGATGAAGTAAAAAGTTATATTTAAGAATTTCTCTAAAAAAGGATTAAGCCCAATGTTTTCATAATACATTTGAAAATATTGCATTATTTATATGAAGCAATAATAGAGGATTATTTTGCAAATAAAGATACCGTTTTAAATTTTGAAAGGAAAATGCCCCATTACATTTCGAAGATACAAGCATTTACTGTTCTTAAAGTACAATACCCTCAAGAATTCGAAAAATAGCTATTTGTAAAATAATTATTTTTGATGATACAAAAAGGTATTTCATTTTAAAGTACCCTTTAAAAGGAGTTGTTCCGATTATTTCTTTAAATGAAATGCAAATAAGTAGAATAATATATATTTTATAGTCATTTTTGGCAAAATAATTTTAGCTTTGTGTAGTACGTTCACAAATAAAGAGACAATATATTTAAAAATATTTTTCGATTACATTGTAATCTTTATGCTAACCATATATGTGGGATAATATTTTTTTTATGCTTTATGATCATATTTTATTTAAAACTGCACTTTGTTCCTTGCAAAATACTGTTATCACTCTTGTTGAAACTTTCCTAAATAATTCTTCATTGTTTCCCAAAAGAACCAACACAAATTCTTAAAATAATTAAATTCATTTACATTACCGACAAAAAAATATTAAGCAGCTACTGGTCTTTAAAGTTAGTTTAACAAAATAAATGAGCTGAATTTTTTTTTAATTATTTTTATTTTGAAATGTAAATTAAAAACTTTCAAACGTTAAGCAATAAATATATTTACAGAAAATATGCATTAATTTAGATTTAACGTGTCAACTAATATTGTGCACAAATATATTTAATATATATGTCTGAAAAATTATGTATTTGTTAAGTAATATTAGATATATTTGTGCAACTAGTATTACCAGAAATTTAAAATTTTCCGCTTTCACAATAGAAAACAACTTTGCATGCTCAGTTCACAAAGAATTCATAAATGGTCACGTAATTATATTTTATATGCACCATACTATTGTCTTTAAAAAGCTGTTCAGATAAAAATGTCTGACTTGGTTTGCTAACCACATGATAATATTAAAATGAAACCCCAGTACAATTTCAATTAAAAGAATTCTAAGTTTAGTTTTGGTATAAAAAAAGTTTAAAATACCGATTATGTTATACGAGTAATGTTCGAATATACGAGTTATTGTCTTAATTTCAAAACGCCCATAGATTTAAGAAGACTATGAAAAATTTAATTTAAAATATATAAGTGAAATTATTTTTTCATAAATAACTAATTAAAAAACTTTTCACTTGTAGAAAAAGAAGAAATAAAATTTTATAATAATGTGTTGTACAGTACGTACGATAGTTTCTCAATTCAAACGCATATTTTTTAGTAATAACTTATAGGAACCTTATAAAAACTATTTTACAATAAATGTATGGAAAGATAATAGTTAAAAGATAAAGTTAGGCAGAAAGCAAATGATCTAAAAAAACAGAAACCTTGTAAGTCAAATAATTCCCATTCATTAAATTATCTGCAAAAACCAAACTCTTTTTTCTTTAAAAATAACTTTTCCTTAACTCTCTTTTAAAACTTTTTATCTATTTTATATCCAAAAGCATATTAATTTTTTTAGCAAGAAATAGTCTCTCTGTTGAGGAAAACTTGTATCATTTCCATGGTTCCGTTAAATAATCTAAATATCAAACCTTATACCTTGAATTTAAACATTATATGCAAGGTTTAAGGTTTGATATATAGTTTATCATATAAAATTATAATGTAGCACAAAACAAGCTTTCTTTGAAAAATATCATAATTCAATAAAGAAAAATTCATATTTTAACCTTAGGAAATGTACGACATTCCCCAGCATTAAAATTTACCATTAATGCATAAAATCGGAAACACGTTGCATTACATTTACGATATTAAACACAAACTCGAATAAAATATATATGAGACAAATGGATAAGCACAAAAAATGTCATACCCCTATTTCTTTCATCTTTTTAAATCCATTTTTGTTCTTATCACTAAACCAATTGTATCGGAATAAAAGTTGTTATCACTTAACAAGAAGAAACGCATGTGCAAAAAAAGCATTGAAATGCAAATTGCTTCATTTGTTAAGGGAATTCGCAGAGCTAAAGGTATAAAGGATAAGTCTACGGAGAGTATAAATAACTCAGTTTTCATTAATTGTATTTTATAAGGATATAAAACATGATGTAGGTACAGAGCTCTTTGATGTTTTTATACATTTTTGCGGATCCGAAAATGTGGAATTGAACAATTATTTTTTAATACCTAGAAGCTAAAAGTCAAAGTATTTAATAAAGAGTAGAAATGTGGAAGGAAATTATGTATTTGCATTGTGGAAACTTGCTGCTTTTATATTTTGTCTTGACTCTAAACACTTTTTGAATATAATATTTAAAAAAATACTCCAAACCATCTACTGTATTTATATTATTTTTAAATTGACAACATTTCTTTTATTAGGTTTCATAAAAATATTTTAAACACATAAAAGAAGCTTACTTTCCTCTATGTTAAATTTATCTTACAGAATGTTTAGATTTGAGCAAATCTTAAAAAAATATCGACAAATTGAAATGATATTTAAAGTTGTTATAAAAACTTGAATAAAATTTTATTTGAAGATTTTGTCTGCAATTTATTATTAATATTTACTTATTTATAATCAAGCTCCCTCACATTAAGTTAATTGAATTATTTAATACGAAAACCATTGAAACAGACAAATTATTTTTTAAAGGAATTGCTTGATTGTAAACACTATATTTATTGCAGTAACTCCTGTAAATTAAAAAAAAGAAACTTTTTAAACATTTCGGAAAAATACTAAAACAAACAATATGTCCTCAAAGAAAAATTTATATCAAACGAAGACTTCCCAGCAATAAGTTACAATATATTTTTATATTAAAAGAATCAAAAATGCGTATCATTTATACTTATATATTTTTATAATGCTTAAGGCTCCAAAAACTTTAAAAAAGGAAACATATTCTGAGTATCATTTACAGTAGAGTTCGAATTATTAAAAAACGTATTTATTTTGTAAGTTTTATTACTAACTCTTGTTTTAAAATTATATAACAAAAATGAATGAATTTTGTTGTATTTTTAAGAGCATTACCTTTTATATACAGTGAATTCTGGCTATTAATGGGAACAAATTGAATTTCTGAAAAAAAAAGAAAATAAAAAAATAAATTTAAATTATATTTTTTTCAATGCAATTTTTTATTTTATTTCCAATATATATTTTCGGGGATTTTATCAATTTATCAACATTCTTCATACGAAAAATTCTTAAAAAGTGTCACAATTTTATTTTATCCACGCTGGCGAATTCATTAAATTACTTTTATTTATTTTGTTAGTAAAAAATTGAAGAATTAAAAAAAAGTTAAATACCCAAGAATAATAAATAATTATTGACGCTTAGATAAATAAGTTAGACCAAATAATGAGAGTTATATCCAAATAATTGAATGATGCTCTGAAATTTGAATATCCACTTTTTCCTTTTCAATACCACTTTGGTATCTTTCTTTGTTGTCTTATTTATGTATTCAAACAATTGATATGCTACAGTATAAATAGAATTATTTAATTTAAAAACGACATTTTTAAAACTGAGCAGATAATGCTTAAATTTAGGTATATCCCATAGTAAAATGGCGCTCCTAGTAAATATTTTTAAGTTTGAAACTTTCATATCTACCAGCATTTCGAAAGTTATTTTTTTTATTGTAACTGATTTAGCTTTATATGAAAAGTAAGTAGTTACAGTTAGTTAATCGAAAGGTACCTGGTTACAGTCCCTTACTACAAAATGAAACTAATTACAGTTACCTTTTGAGTTACTTCAAGTTGAAATTTAGCCTTTTCTCAAAGAGAACCAAGACTAAAGAAATAGAGACAATCGTAAAAGTTAAGAAAGAAATTTCAACGTTGTAGAAAGTTAATTTTTAACTAATTTAATTAAAACCCAACTCCAAACTATGTCGAAGATATCCGCGAAAAGTGACGTCGTGGGACGTAACGGAAAAGTAACGAAATTTTTCAAGTCATCGTTACCCTTAAAAGTAACTAATTTACTGTCACATGTGCAGTAAATTGTAACTGCAGTTACTTTCTGAAAAATCTGACTCATTTCTGAAACAATGCATACATACTTAAGGGGGGGGGGGAGACTTTGGCGTCAATTTCTAGGCATATCCATGATGAACAATGATATTTACAGCATCATTTTTCAAAGCTTTTTTTGTAACTAAGGGCAATGTTGATAATTATGAAATCTAAAAAATGTAAGCATACCGCAATACGCTTTGAACTATGTTACTTTATAGAACAGACAAAATATTAAAATTTATTGATTATTTGAAACTTGAAAGAAATTTAATCATAAAAAATTTTCATCTTCATAATATTAATTATTGAAATTCGATTTTTTTTATTATGCTTTCATATTCTGTGTTATTTATGCTACAATATTAAAATGAGAAAAGAAATTAAAATATTTTTGAAGTATAAAACTTAACTTTTTAAACTGTCAATAAATGTTACTGTTTAATTATATAACTGAAGAGAAATATAAAAGTTAATATTACTTTCGTTATTGATTTTTTAGTAAATTTTCAATTGAAAACATTAATCTAACATTTAATTTTTTCGAACACAATACATTTTTTCCAACGTATTTTTTTACGGAAAGATAACTTAACACAAAAAGGCTGAATATTATTGTTTTTTAATTTTTATTGACCATAATAATAAAATTTTTTAGTTTAACTTTTTTGAGTTTGCAGTTTTATGGTCTCATCATAAAACAACAAGTATATTGTAAAGTATATTTATAAAATTTAATACTAAAGCAAGTATTTTTAAAGCATCTAACTTTTCATTTGTACACTTCAGTCTGAAATTTCAGTTGTATTACGTTTCAGTGTACGGTTGTACGATTTTGGCATTGAAAAATAATGACTATTATTTTATCTCATACTTTATAAAACTTCTACTACTAGATTTTGTTGCAACATTGCAAAAATAAGAATAAGACAGAAGAGTATATAAATAAGAATTAGTAGTATAAAAATTAACTAAGAATGTTGATTTTAATTTATAACTTTATCTTAATTTTTTTAATTTAGTTTTTTTAAGATTTTTATACACAGTACATTTTTATGAAAACAAATTTGGGGAGTTATTATATGTACAATACAAAAGGAGAATTAACAGGTGTTTTTTAATCATAAAAATGTTATTAAAATAAATTTAATTACTACCTTTTGTACGAAATATTATTTAATTTTATACTGTGTAGTGCTGTTGAAGTTTTTTAAATAGATAAGCATTAAATAAAAAATTAATAACATCTATTATATTTAGTATAAAGAAGTATAATTTTATGGTTTATTACTTCTTGATTGTTTGCTACGCAAGAAAACATTTAATGAAATAAAATTCTCGAGACCTGATTAAATTAGTTTTGACGAACTGGATTATTAATTAAAGTTAATCTCATTAAACTAGCAACATTGGAAATTCCTCAAAGTATTAGTAAATTATAAAGAACAATCTATCTTTTTTTAAAAGAGTTCAATGGAGTGATGTTGTTCAAACTATTAGTTACACGACTTAAGAAAATTGTTTAATTCATTAAAACTTAATATGAAATATATTATATTATTAATTAAATATAACATTAATAATACTCTATTTTTAATAATCGACGTGAGTGGAAATCGGGTTAATGCCAGACATCATGTGAGCCTGATTGGCAATTATGATGTAATTCATGTAATGTAACATGGACAAGGGTATTGTGACATGGTAAACACAGAATTATGGATAATGCGAATTTGTTATTTTGATAGATGAGGTAAGCGATTTAAGGAAATCTTGCCTAAGAAATTATCATGAAATGTCAAAATCAAAAATAGAAAGTATTGGTAAATTAAGAACCCTTATTTCGACTTTTTAAAAAAAAAAAGAGTTCTACAGCAGTTAAGTTCTTGTTCGAACAATTACTTACACCCCCCAAAAAAAGTTTTAATTCACTAAAAATTAAATATTATTATGCGACACCCATATTTTTAAATACGACTCAAAGTACATTTTTAGTCGTTAATTCGTTATACGTGAAGTAAAAGATTTAAGAAAATTTGACCTTAACTAAGAATTAATTTTAAAAAACTTCAAAATAGAAAAAAATAAATTTGCTATTTAAGTGGACAATACGTTTTATTTGTTGTGATTAAAAAGGGCCATATGTACATTACAAGCTATTTATGTTTAAAATACGATTGGAAACGCAAATGATTTGCCAAAGTAAATATGTAAATTGGAACACACAAATTGTTTGCAATTTTCTTATGTTAGTGTTTTATGTTATGAGTATGTTAACAATACACTTGTAATCACATTTGGTTCTTTGACGATTGCTCCAGCTTTAGCTAAGGAAATACATTGAAACAGTTTTGTTGATATCTTTATCAAAAAAGTTAACTGGCCATCGAAGTTACAAAAGCTTTCTTTACTGCACTCTGATTGTAGAATTTTCTCCCATTCCCATTAATTTATGACTGCTTTCAAACATTAGCATTCTCTTTATAATTGATCTAGCAACCCCACATTGATCCTCTATTATTTGTTATAGATAGGAAGATATACCTTGGAACAATGAGGGGTATTTATAAACCATGATCATAGGATGATTAAATAAAGGGGTACAAATACAAAATTATAATACCAAAAAGAGGCACAAAGCAAAACAGGATCGGTTATGTTTATAGTCCCCCGACTTCCCTGCAAATATGTGAACACAGGTGAACGGATTTCAGAACACTATCTTTGTCTCTGTTTTCAAATCCCATTATCTTTTCTAGAACACATAAGTAACACATGTTGAAGTACCTTTTGAAACACTTTATTTTGTCTCCCTTTTCAGAACACCTCACAGAACGCAATTCAAAACACCGAATGAAGCACTATTTTTACAAAACAGCTCTTAGAATGTAGTTTTTAACACTTGGAAAAAACTCGGGAACGCATTTTGAAACACTTTTTAAAAACGTCGTGTACAACGGGACCCATCGGGAACACTATCAAAACACAGTTTTTATGATTACTGTGTTAAGTGGGTTTCGAATATGTGCCTCAAGTTTGTAATGTATACTCAAGTGCCTGTTCACCTTAATTAAAAATATTTGCATTATCATCACTTGCAATGGCTTCAAGTGGACCATTCTATTTGTTATTTACAACCCGTTTTAAAATCACATTGTATAGATCACTTTCTAGAACCTTTTGAAACATTTAATTTCGTCGCAATTCTAAACTTCTATAATGAAACAGATTTTTACAAAAATTATGTTCCCTTAAATCCTTAAGGGAACATTTACTTAAAATGTGATTTTCTTAAGTTTTAACTACCACTTCTAGCAAGGTCTTCAGAACAAAAAAAAAGTCCATGTACAATAAAAGAAGCATGTATACTTACTCTGCAGCTGCGTCTCCGCCATGTCGGCCGTGTCTCCGCTCTTGGAGGGCGAAATCTTGACGCCTTCGTTGGGCCGCAGCGTCGAGAATGTGATGAAGGCCTCCTTTGAAGGCAGGATGTGCGCCAGTAAGTGCTGGGCCACGCGCCGGTACGGGTCCTGGGGCTTCGTCTGGGCGCCAGCCAGCTTGAACGACACTCTTCGACCAGGTACGACAGAATCCAGCACCTGCCTACATCAAGCAGGACACGAGGGTTTTTGGGATGACTTTCTCCACTTCTGGTCTTGATGAAGGTGGTTCAATTCCTTGAAGCACTTTCCCTTGACCGATACAAGTTTGAACGACACTCTTCGACCAGGAACGACAGAATCTAGCACCTGCCTACATCAAGCAGGACACGAGGGCTTGGGGATGACTTTCACCACTTCTGGTCTTGAGGAGAGTGGTTCAATCCCTTGAAGCACTTCCCTTGACCAATACAAGGCTGAATGGTAGATTGAAAACACACGTGTTCGTTGATGAACGAGATAGATTTGCACTTGATCTTCAGTTTTACTGAAGATGGTCCAACTGATCTCTCAAAACCTTGAGGCACTGACAAATACAGAGCCTTAAAAACATTAACACTGGAAAAAGTTTCTGACCACTTGGTATGCTAAAAATACTCCGATTAACAACTATTTCACGACAACATTAAAAGCTATGATGGTGAACAACCAATGAAGATTTGCCTTTGTTTTGGTACAGGTTATAAAAAGCTGGTTTTCGTTTCAGTACGGACGGTGGTATGGGGCGACGGTCTGACTCCCTATCGCTGCTGACATGTAAACTAAAAATCCCAACACTGCCTGGCTTCGAGTTGACTCCGCCCTCCTCTCTCGCGATTGGCCCTGTCCGAAGAAAGTACCGGATTGCATGTCAGCGAGGACATTAGTATTTTTCGGTTGTAGAGTAGCGCCCACTGTTGGGGATCGATTGAACTTATAGTAGAGGAACGAGAGTTATTGTTTAGATCAAGGTAGGGAAACAGTAATGCAAGGATTGTGTGAGTGAATCGGAATTTTTAAATTTAGTTCCATGTCCAAATTTAAAATTGCACGTTAGCATTTGGTATTTTTTTAAATTAAAAGCAATTAAATCTTTAAAAAATTACGTCTTTTTATACTTATAACTTTACGAATTAAAATATGCACTCCTTTTATTGTAATAGTTACAACATGACAACAATGTATGACTGAGAAGCATCTAATTAAATTCTAAATAAGGCAAAAATATACATTTTTTAAAATAATATTTTTGATTACAGATCATATTTAAATTTTAAATGTATTTAATATTTATTTACCTGATTTTATTCAAGTATATAAATTAATTATTTTCATATGTAATTAAAGCAGATATAATTTATGTATGTAAGGGAATATTTTTCGCACATAACGTCTTAATAGCAGGCACCATTTAATTATATAGGTCGCTTAAAACACGATTTCGGATGTCTTGATAATCAAAACTGATTCTATTAAATTTGTGAATTTGAAATAATTTTTTCAAAAAAGTTAGCAAATAATTTTATTATTATTTTTTTTTTAATAATATTTTTTCCCCCATGGAGACTATAGTAATCATGCCACTTTCGCTCTTAACGAAGACGCAGGATACTTTTTGTTCAGTTATTAGCTACACTGACGTCATCGAGCGGACCGCCACTGGTCTTCAAGGGCGAATGAGCCCAAATGACAGCGGGTCTCCAAACCAAGTGCCTCTGTGCTAAACCGATGGGGGAAAAAATATTTTCTGAGCTACTTTTCTCCGGCTGTATTGAAAGTTTTTTGCAATTTTTTTATGTGATAAGTCTAGCTGGCTTACAGGTACTATAATACCACTCCTTCAAGTAGGTTAGAATATTGTGTGAAAATTATTAATTACTGTACTAATTATTTTCGAAAGGTTGTAACACTACTGAAAAAAAATATTAGATGATCATGAGAATAAGGGTTAATGAAAAATTTTGCAAGCATCTTTAAAATAGTATCGATAAGTACTACTTATTTTACAGAAATGTATCCATATTGGTTTGATTTATACTTCATTAAAAGAATTTGTCATTTTTATTAGCTTTTTAAAGATAAGAAATAAAAAATTTAAGAAGACCAGAACCTTTCTTTGATATTAGTTACGTTCGGCATGCAATCCAACTGCATTAGAGGCATTATTTATGCCGGTAAACGTGCACCGTAATTATGGTTACAATTCATCAAAAGCATTTAGCACTTTTTTATATTTCAATATTTTCTCAGAAATTTAAGAAATACCAAAATATCTCTGAAAGATTGTGTGAGACAATGAGAGCTATGTTTATCTGGGAATACAGGAACTCTGAATACAGGAACACCACGAACTTTTGTGTTAAGGTTTATTGATTTAAAATGAACTCCTTCATGTTAAAATCAAAGGTAATAAAGTTAAAAGCTAACACGAACAAGGCTAAAACTCAACAGTACACACACACACACACAACGGTAACTAAATCATATCTGGAAAACATCACTCCAATCATTCAGCAAAAACGGCAATGCCTCCTTGTTATGTAATGTAATCGTTTCCGGCTGCCTATTTCTAGCCTCCTTGTAGGAGCTTTAACGCAGCCAATATCGCCTCGTAATTTCGAACCCTGGTCGAGTGACGACTGCATATACCAACTGAGCTGCGGCACCAAACATTCTCAGGTTTCCGAACTCTGAAGACTATACTGCCCCACTGAACATTTATTTATTTATTTATTTATTTATTTATTTATTTATTTATTTATTTATTTATTTATTTATTTATTTATTTATTTATTTATTTATTTATTTATTTATTTATTTATTTATTTTATTTATTTATTTATTTATTTATTTATTTATTTATTTATTTATTTATTTATTTATTTATTTATTTATTTATTTATTTATTTATTTATTTATTTATTTATTTATTTATTTATTTTCTCATGTACTATAAAAAGGGATTTTTTTGTGAAATATATAGCACTCCAATCTAAACTGCTTTGCCTCAAAGTATTACAAAATATTTACTATCGATGTACGCAGTGAAACTCATAGCTGGCCTTCCCTGCGAAACGTTCATTTTTGAGGGGGAAAAAAACAGTTTCAAGCAAGGATAATAAATAAAATAACAGTTCGTTCATTCTCCACTCTTTTATATGAACGGGTTGTGATTGGGCCTTTAGATCACTAAGTTATTATATTCCATTTGTATCATTCGATATTCCATTTTTGTAGGCCTTTTATTTAATTTTCCACAGATGTAAAAATAAAAAAAAACGATCTAACTTAATGTCACATTAAAATAGTTAAATATAAATTTTAAAATGCTTCTTTTCTAAAAGTTCAAATTGAAATCAGTAATGCTTTAAAAAAATATACTAAATTAGAAGTTTGTCTGATTTTTTACTTCGAGCTTTAGATTGGTTTCAGACAGACGGACTATTGTTCAGAAACCACATTTTTAGAATCGGAGCCGAAACTTTTAGAAAACACAAAACCTCCTTCGACCCCATCGTAATACTTCCATTACCTCTCTTTCATATATATATTTTAATGTTGTTAAAGTGTGGCCCCAGGGCATAGGCTGGAAAGCAATGGGGTGCAGTATAGCATTTCTAGAGAGGCTTTTCGCAATAGGTAATTGACAAATATTAGGTAATTGAGCACATTTTATATTAGGTAATTGAAAGGAATAAATCTCTTGCGTAACATCCTACACTCTTAAAACAAATGAGTGATTTCAACTCAGTCTGAGTTAATTTTTGCTCCTTTCCTGTACCGAAAATGCACTTCCCGCATAGGAGTGGATTTCACTCTTTTGTTTTGTTAAACCTCCGACAGTATCACTCCAGACGAGTGATTTTAACTCAGTCTGAGTTAATTTTCACTCCTTTTCAGCGTCGAAAATGCACTTCTCCTATAGGAGTGGATTTCACTCTTTTGTTTAAAGGGGGTTCAGTACCCCAAAATCGGTGAAAAAAAAACCAAAACAAAAATTATTGGCTTTTAGTTATATTACAACCTTTATTAATAATGTCACAAAGTATCAAGACAATTGGAAAAATATTTTTGACATTAAAAGCCATTTTAATGTCATGGCTTCATAAGAAAATGGGTTAACAATAAAAACTTTAAACGCGTTTTTCTCAGAACTTGTTTTTTTGAACTTCGATGTACATTTTCTCAAAAACTATGATATGTTTTCTCGTAAACTTTTTTTATATGATATAATACATAGTATAGATTAATCTGAGGTTATAAATTTTAATAAAATTAATGTGAAAAAAAATTATGGGGCAAAAAAGTGAAAAATTTCATGATTCTTTGGGTACTTTAAAACTTATTTTATTTAAAAAAGATCTAACGGGTATTTAAAAATATCTTTTAACCTCAGATTAATATATAAGGTTGGTATAACGCACACAGAAAATTTTAAGATGATCTGATCAGTAGTTATTGGGAAAAGGTACATTGCAATTGGCCAATTTAACATTACCGATATACAACATACTGAACCCCCTTAAGAGTGTAAAACACACATTTAATTTTTTAATTATTATTTTTTTAAAAAAAATTTAAGAAATGAATTTGTTTGTTTTTTTAAATTTTTTTTTCTAATTTTAAAAAAAGAAATGCAATTTAAGAATAACAACCACCGAGAACATATGATCTTTGGGAAAGGACCACAACCGCTACGCCGAATAAGGCGGCAGAAAGTCATATAAACGAAACGCAATATTCCACCGGTATGAATACTTCAGTAGTTCGGATACGACTATCCGGGACTTAGATTTCAAGCGGTTTCTGCTTCAACTGCTGTACCTCATCATCCGGTTTTTTCCGGATTCCTATTTCTCGGATACCTGTGGCCCAAACACACGAACCCAGCTTAAAGTGCTGCTGAATTATGTAGGGGTGTAGGTTCCTGATGTGACGTCTCGGATTTGATCATCAACTGGCAAGGATTGTGATGCAAGTGGTTCAAAATTTGATCTTATGTTATTTCGTTCCTTTTTTGTGTTATTTTTTTCTTCTTTTTATTCTTTTTTGGGTGAAGGATCGTGATGAGTTCCGTTGTTGTTTTTTAAGGCTCTGAGCCTCGAGATTTATATTTTTCTGTAGCCACTTTTAACACCTGAAGATTTTTATGGTGTCTCAGGTATTGGGTGCATTGCAAATGACTGGGCGGTTGTTAATAATTCGAGTTTAACTATTATCATTAGCTTAAAAGTCATCTGTTTAAATTTTTTAGCTCCTCTTATCTTTCATTCATGAAATCGAGAAATGATTAGATTTCCCAACCTATGTATCCCCGTAGCCTGTTATTTTCTTGTTAAAACTATCGTTAAAAGGATTTATGTTTTAAATTAAACCTAGTTAAGATAACTCTTGTGACGTAGTTATTCTTGAAGATAAATTAATGCCATATATCTCTGTAAAATAGTATCATATCATATAATTATGGCTCAGAAATGTGTAATTAAGCTTACAATGTCAATAAGTATTTATGATCCATAAATTAAGTAAGGATAGCCAGTGTTAAGTAAAACAATATTTAACTTAAGTGTTGTTTAAAACATTGTAGTTCTGATTTCCTTATAATTTATATTTAATTTCAACTTTATATTATTGACATACCTCATAAAGAGTTGTGTTGTTAATGAGATAATGGTTTTAAAATTAATAATGTATAGCTATGTTTATTTTACTTGGTTCCATTTTTATTCCATGTTTCCATGGCATATCGTTGCTACGTCAAGGAACAATTTTGAATCTTTACATAGTATTTTACTACACTCCTCATTATAGTTATATTGCTTCATTGCACCATGCACAATCGCATTGCTCGAAGCGAGAGCTCCTGAAAAGTTATATACCATTACTCAGGTAAGAAGTTTTAATTTTAGATTTATTTTTAGATCGCGGCCTTAATTAGAACATCCTGCATGCTGAATGGAAAGGTAAGAAATATAAAAAAAATGGGGATCAAGTGAAGACGGGATTCGATTCAAGATCTTCTCCAAGTTAAATAAAATGCTGCGAAATCCAATATAAATTCAAATGTACTCGAGATTTAACAACTGAATAAAAGAAATCCAAACATGGAAGAGAATGGGATAAGAAGAATTTAAAAAAAAACTACTTCTCTAGCCGAAAACCTTTTTATAGCCTTCATGTAAATAATAGCAAGCATTTAAATATATACAGCAGTCGTCCGGCAATCCTCTATGACATACGTTTGGTTGGGGGAACGACATAGAAGCGTCCGGGAGCTGCCGGATTTGAAGAGCAGAGTGTGGGTTGGGATAGATGCCTCGGGCGTCGAAACCTTTTTCAAAAGATTCGAATGAATAATAGAAATAAATACACAAAAAAATCTCTTTTGAAAACCCTTCGCGTCCCGAGGAGAGCAAACAGCGTACTCGTGTTTACCCAAACCCTGAGGCTTAATAGCTAAAGTTAATGCGGTTTCTGCCGGACCAATTTCGGGCACATTTACTGCTTTGTGACGAGTGTTGGATGGGGCAGATGTAAAAAAATAAGGAGAGATACGGAAGGGGGAGTAGAGAACTGGGAATCTGTCGAAATTGGGTTGACTTTCTCGCAATCCAATCTGTATAGTTCTTTTTCCGAAGTGGGAGGGTGGTATTTACGTTTTGTTAGTGGAGAGTGATTGCAAACACGGGGGTAAAAAATGAGATTTCGGCATCGGCGCGTTGTGATTATCGGTAGATCGACATGGAGTATATGCTAATAGGAGAAGGGAAATACAAATCATCAGGTTGGAATGACAGAGGCGTAACTGGTGTAAGAGACGTCACTCGTGCAACGGGTGTAAGAGACGCCACGCGTGTAAGTGATGTAAGTGACGTCAGTGATGTCAACCGTCAAGTGGTGTAAGTGATGTAAGTGACGGTGTTTCTATCTTCTAATGCTCTCTCTCTCTCTCTCTTTCTCTAAATTTCAAGGGAGTAGTTGCAAAACTTCTCATAGTAAAACTAAGATGTAGGGGGGCCGGCCCTTTTTTGATAATGTTAAATCTAATTTGATGCAATAGCTAATGAATGGGGCCGGCCCATATATTAATATACTTTGGAAAATCATAACTTGATATAGAAGAATGTTAGTTTTGCAACTACAACATTCACGTATTGATATAAAAGAGCATATTTGTAGTGACATAAATAGATAAATAAAAAACCTATTGACAATAATGTCAGATACAAGGGTATCCAATCAGAGTTGCAAAATAAGCTTTTTAAAAAAAGGGTACATTAGAGATAAGTGTAATGTAGTTAAGCATGATGTTCGTCGGTGGTTTTTTGAGGGAAACGTTTAATAGGAAAAAGTCCAAACATATTGTGTGAATGGCTTCAGAGGTAAAGGGTTTTCAATGGCTTTTTCCAGTCTGCCGAATTGATGATTGAGTTTTCTTTTCTGCATGTCTTTGATATCCAGCTCCTTCAAATACTTCTGAAATTTATTCTTGCTATGGTTATTTATTTAGACGTCAATTTATAGTTTTTTATTGTTTCTTTTTTTTTTTTTAAATAAAACGATATTTCTTGGAATTCAAACAGACTGCTTTTGAAACAGCTAGGATTATCTCTTTTTTGCACTGATCGCTTTATAATGTGGCTGCTGTTATTCTGTTCATACATCTTGCAAACTCTTAAAACAAAATGTGTTTTAATTGCCAAATTAAACTTTTTTTTTTTGCTTTTCAACTGTTCACATCCTAGACTTTCATCTGTTAGAATGTTTGACATCTTTCAAATGAACATTCTCCATTAGCATTTGGAACTTTTCTAATAATTATTTTTTAAAAATATGCTTATTTTTTTTTACATTACATTTGGTAATCTGGAAACCGGAATCATGTAATATTTTTAACAGCTTCGATAACCAAACTAGTAGCACCGAAAATGTTAGCTATAGTTTATATTAAACACTAGCTGTTTTACCCGACGTTGCACGGGTAGAGGTGAAAAAATAACTTAATAGTCAATTTAACTTATTTTTTCTTTCATTTGAGTTACATAAGATCTGAAGATTACACAGTAATTTTCCATTTAATTACCCATCTTGGATATAGTAATGATTAATTTTAATTTCTCAAAAATACCTTTGATAAGAAGCTCAAATTAAAAAGAATACATATTTAAGTAAAAAAGAATCAGTAAGAATTAAAAATAAGCTACTCCAGCAAACAGTAAACGATTTGCATTTTTTTATATAGGTCAGTTCAATTAATTTACTATTTAATCCGTTATAGAATAATAAGCTAACGTTGCTGATACCGTTCGTTATTAAAGTACAGAATCCCGTAACTTATACTACATTAAAAATCAAAATTTTAGAAGCGCTATAAAATTCACCGATAAATACATATCATTCATGTATTTTCCCGAATTTTTTTAGCTCATTTGGCTCTCTTTTGATAATTTGGCGAGGAAAAGATATGGCTAACAACACACCCATTCAGCTCTCGTGTGTTAAACTTCGCACAACCAGCTAATACAAAAAATTGCTCATTTGTAATAACTTGGCGAGTTTGGCAAAGTATTTGGCGAAAAAAAAGGAAGACATAGAACCCTAATATGCATTTGTAGTGCGATGGCATTCAAAAAACAACATAGTTCAGTATAAGCGTAACTATGTTTTTAAAAAATTCATAATTAAAATCAAAATGGCACAATAAAATACATAATAGAATGGAGACTGGTAGGATTACATCACTTGAAACATATCAATTATTTTTTCAAGTTATTAATTTAACTTCTGAAGGCAATGAACAAATATTAAACAAATTAAAAGTTTTCAATTTCAATTGTTTTCTAAAAAGTTTTATTTTAATTTTTCTGCTCAATGGCATCACGAAAGGGAAAAAATTATCGGATTTGAGCGAAAGTGGTAAATTTTTCCCCTTAAAACGTTAGAAAACGATAGAATGAATGATCCTATTCGAAAAATTCTTAGCCTATGTTTGTTTGGAGATGAGATGATTTTTTGTGCCAAATTTCGTGACGATCTGTGGCGTTGTTCTTTAGACTTCGCGTCCTACACAAACAAACAGACAGACAAACAGAAGTCGCCTTTTATGTATATAGATTAAAAATATAAGTAGACCAAAAAACATAATTTATAGTGATCAAATATAACATAAACTACATCACATCTCAGAAACACTGGAGCTTAAGGATCAAACTGAGTCCTGGTACTGATATAGATTTGGAGTCCTGATTCGAAACAGTAGCACCGAAAATGATAAGCTAGATTAAATTAAACTTTAAAAACAGAAATCAAGAAATACAGAAATCAAGAAATACATCACATTGTTTTAGAAACACTGGAGCTTTTTGGATCAAACGAGGTCCTGCATGGTACTGTTATCGATTCGGAGTCTTGGATCGAAACAGTAGCACCGAAAATGTTAAGCACAAGTTTAAATTAAACGTAAAAAGTAATCAAGCATTCTAAATAATGCAATCTATAGTAGACAAATATAGCATAAACTACACCATATTCCGAAACACTGGAACTTACTGGATCAAACAGAGTCTTGTTACTGAGATAACTTCGTCCTGAATTGAAAGATTATACAGAAAATAATAAGATAGCTCAAATTAAACTTAAAAAAAAGAAATCAAGCATTCCAAATAATGCAATTTATAGTAGACAAATATAACATAAACTACATCACATTCAGAAGCGTATACGGAGCTTACTCCCTCTCCCCTCCTTGCAACACTAATAATCTCTTCATCAAAGAAAGCCTTCCCTTCATCACTCCCTTTCGGCATCCACAGAACAATGCGCCGAAGACGAAATCACAAACGGTGTGAAACTTCTCCAAAGGCCCAAGAGCAACACTGGCCCATTGAATGTTTCCGCTTTGCTAACCCACTTCAAGCGCACCGACCAGCACAAAAGCGGCCAGTTCACTCGGAAGAAAAAGGATTTTCGAGTGTGGGACTTCTGTACAATGCCTTGTCCTGGATCGATGGCAGGCGGGATTAAACATACTCGAGTGCGCTAATCTTTCGGCATTTCAAAAGTGACAAAACGATCGACAAACATGTGAGTCGACAATGTGGAATGCTGCTGCTGGTGTGTGTGTGGGACAGTGGAATGAATTGTGGATTTCCGGTGGTTGTAATTTGGGAAATCTGGGAGCATACACTCTAAAAAATGAATGCACAAAAACGACAAAATTTTCCTTATATTTGACGATTCGTTTACTGTCAAATGCTCCGAGTTTTCGTTTCCTCAAAGTGAGGAAATTTGAATCGTCATTTTTATGCGGATTTGAATGTCGTCTTATCTAAAGAAATATTTCGTCATTTTTGAGCATGTGAGTACAACGATGAGATTCAGTTTCCTCAAAATCAAGATACAGAATCGTCAAATCACGATCGTAAAAGTGAGGATTCGCGTTTACTCAAAAGTCACGTGATAGTTTGACGAAACAATCCTCAAAATTAACGGAATGAGGCTTGAGGATTCATGAATCGTCACAAATGAAAGTGATATTTCTGAGAGTGTACTACTCCAAAATGTACAGAGGCACCAATCCAAGTAATTTGTAAATGTAAAAAGATTTTAAAAAATCCTTTGAGTTATTTATAAGAGTTTAAAGAAACAACGTGATCAAAAGCGCAAAAGAAAAGTTAAAATAATATGAAAGAGCATACAACAGAGGTTTCGGGAATTCAACGAAGTTCCATTTTTCAGTGCATAAAAACAACAATGAATGAAACCCGAAATATCTTAACACTATAAAAATAAAAAGATATTTGAAAAACAATGTTGCCAAATAATGAAAACTAAAAACAATGAAAAGTGTATACAGCTAAAGCTAAGGAATTTAAGTAATTAAAATTATGGTTCAGGCACTGTAAAAATAAAGAATGCTGGCCACATATCATCTAATAATTTCCTTTTACTAAGTTCTTTCCTAGACATCCCCTGATTTCAGCCACGGGGAAATTATTGTAGCGGATTTAAAATCAAAGGCATGTTGGATTTTCCAACAATTTTAAGCTATCTCATTTGAAAATTTGAAAATGTTTTCAAAAACTTTAAATTGTCTACTACCTTGAAATAATTTAACCATTTGTCAATTATTGTAACCATTTGTCAATTATTGTAACCATTTGTCAATTATTGTAATCATAATTGCAACATTAGGTTTTAAAATTTTACATTAAATTATTTATTATTTTTTTATTATTATATGATAGTCTCAGGTATGGGG
This sequence comes from Hylyphantes graminicola, assembly GCA_023701765.1. Lineage (NCBI taxonomy): Eukaryota > Metazoa > Arthropoda > Arachnida > Araneae > Linyphiidae > Hylyphantes > Hylyphantes graminicola. The sequence goes on along the minus strand of CM043111.1, from coordinate 33,567,964 downwards.
TAACTAACTATTCCAAAGATTGCTAATTTATAATACTTATTACTAAAAGTCAATTTTAACACTTCATTGAAAATATGAGATTATTCTAACTTCTTCACAGAAAAAAATGCGATACGTTATACACAAAGATCTAATAGTATATGATTTTACTGGTGTCTATTTTTCATAAAATTTATTCATTTTTTAATAACTGTATGGTTTCTCTCCCTTTGTAATTAAGTGGGTAAAATACCTCAAAATCGCGAAAATATCCAATTTTTAAAATAATGTTTGGATATTTTTTAAATATTTTAAATATTTAATATATTATTTATAAATTATTTAAAAGAAATCGCTTTAAAAAATACGCATTAGTTTTGGAGTTATGAATTTCAGAATAAGATCCTCGAACATTGTTATTCCACTAAATGTAACTACTAAACTTTAAACGCTCATATCTCTGTTCGCGTTTATTCTATTTTAAGATTAATAAAAATGCTAAGGCTTTTTTAATATTATAAGTACATTAAAAAAATTTCTTTCATAGAAAATGAATATACTTTATACACAAGCAGTTATTTGGATATTTGATATCGGTCGCACAAATTTAAAAAAAAATTCTTTAAGTTGAAATTTCCTTTTTTTCCCTGCATTGTTAGTGGCAAAATTGCTACAAATATTTAAAAAAAAAAAACAGTTGTTCATTTTAATCAATGTAGAAATGCATACCTTGGTTTGAATTATCTTCTAAATGTTGTATAAAAATTTGTGTTTAAAAATACGGAAAAATAAAAAAAGTAGTAGGGATTTGAAAATTTGTTAAAAATTAAAAAAATAATAATTTTTTTTAAATTTTTAAAAAAACCCAACAGACTTATATGAAATATTATAGCAGAATTGTGTTTTTAATACATGCTTAACAAGTGGAAAAAATTTGGAATGTGTAAGTACAAAAATAAAAAAAAAATGTCTGAAGTATAGGACTATAAATGCATACTTTGGTTTGAATTATCTTTTAAATGTTTTTAAAAATTGTGTTTAATTAAAAAAAAAAGCCACAGACCTTATATAAAATTTTATAACTGAAATGTGTTTTATAATACATAGGACTATAAATGCAACTTTTGTTTTGAATTATCTATTTTAAATGTTTTTAAAAAATTGGTGTTTAATTAAAAAAAAAAAAAGCCAACACTTTATAAAATTTTTTTATAAGCTGAAATGTGTTTTTAATACATCGGACCCCATTAAATTAAAATCAGAAAGTAAAATATTAATTTGTGAAATATTTCTTTATTTTACCTTAATTTTAAACTTTCAAACTTTATTAGGCTTACTAGTACACTAATATATTTTCCAATCAGCTCAACGCACCGTGTATACAAATATTTACTTTTTAGAACCTCTCTAACCGAGTGAAAGCAGTTTAGATAACGTCTCGCACGAAACGGCTCTAACAGGTCTAAATTGAGTCAAAACAACCAGAAAAAACACACGAGAAGACGACAAGACTAGGCACAAAAAACCCAACCCAGATAAAGAAACACAACGAAGGTATACAGATAGGAACTTAACTTTGACAGGTAGACAAGAAATAGCGACCGGGAGTCTACGGGACAGTCATTTTCGATGATAACTTCAAGGTATAGAAATAAGAATACGAAGTAGTATTTCGAACTCGAGATGATTGCAAACGATATTTCCTCGAAAGAGGGTGGAGGGGGATAGGAAGGTGAATCGCACACCCCTTTTCTACACACAATGCCACGCTCAAATTTTCGTTTCAAGAGCGCGTTAAAGAAATAATAATGATAATGGGTTACTTGTTCTTTTTTATAGCAGAAATATTATTTTACTATTCTCGAAATTGTCATTTTTAAGCATTTCCTATTCTAAGTATCTATGGTTGTATGCTGCTGGGTTTTACGTTTTAATGAAATTTGCTGTTTATTACTTTCAATATCCAAATTGGAAATAAAAGCTAATGAAAGTACTGCGATAGGATCGAAAATTCGAAATTGATATTTTGTGATTTTTTACACGTTTTGGAGGGAGCCGATTCTTTTATTCACCGCCAGGTGAACCGCGCAATTGAAAAGGTAGCTTGTTTAAAAGGCAAGTGGTCGACAATATAATAATACATTGCAGTCACAAATATCTCGGCAAATCAATTCTTTAAAAAAAAGCTATTTAAAAAAATTGCATTAAAAACAATAGTAAAACCAGTGAACAACTAGTTTCGAAAAGAATCACAAAATTCACACATCCTCTTGCGTCCCCCACCAGACACTAAGCCTAATCCCATCATCTTCGGTTGAGGTACTGAACAGAATCGTGTATCTTTTTCAGTGTTCTTCTGTGCCCCTTCTTTATCAGTGTTCTTCGCTGACCCCCTTCCCCCCCCCCCCCAACGGTGTCGGGGTGTCGACAGAACGGGCCGGATTCTACAAATTACCTGCCGTCTGTCAGCTTACATTATTTCGCATGGACTCTTGCGTTCTCCGGTGCTATCCCGACTAGAAGCAGATTGTGTTACTGGAGCGTATTGAATGTGATTTACCAATGATTACAGTATATACTTGATGTATAAAGAAGCCGCTTGAAGTGTGAGATTGATTCAATTATTCGTAAAGTGTTGGATATGTTTTTATGGTATAGTTTAAGATGTGTACCAGAGATATTCTATTTTTTCGATATTGTATGAATCAGACCCCGAAAGTACATTTTTGTAAAAATAAAAATTAAATCTAAAGGCGGATTCAAACACGCGAAATAAATAGACATTAAGACAAGCGCTAAAGTTATTTATGTTCTACTATTTTCTGGTCTTCGGAAGATGCAAGGGCATGGTCTGATCTAGGATAACATGGACTATTATGCATGGTCAATTTCTGAATCAAAATCATAAGTTGGAGTTAAAATAATGAAAGTAATCGAAAAATTAAATAATTTCCCTGAATTTGTGTTTTTTATTCTTTTTTTCCTAGTTTTAAAGTCATGCGGCGAACTAAATGACACATTTTACTAAAAATTCAGGGAGTAGCACCATTTTGCATGAACATCTCTAACATTTGAGGCCTCTAAGATTTTTGGGACCTAGGCTATATCCAAACGATTTTAATTCAAGATTTAGGCTCTATATAGAGAAGATGTGCTTACCGAAACTGGACATTGTGTAAGACGGTATACTCCATTTCATTTTCATCCTCTGAGTGATTAGAAAACTGACTGAAGCATAAACTTATTTTTCCTGTATGACTTTAAATGAATATTTTACTAAAATTATATTTATGTTGCAGATGAAAAAACAATTACCCGATCTTCTATACTTTAAATTTTAAAATTCAGTAAAATTATAAAATTAATATTTTTTTTTTAAATGTGTGTTGCTGGAAAACCTAACAGTCGGATAACAGAATTAGGCGTCTAGGAGTGTTAATGCAATGGGGTTCTACGATTTATGGGTCATATAGTATTTTGCTCTACTTTTAATTCTACTACTAAATTAATTGGCATAGCAGACAAGATTTTCAGTTCCGATCTGTTTTAGCCAGAAATCTGAACAATAGTCTTGAATAACTGGATTGAAGGAACTCCAATAGGTACTATTTTTACTTCCTAGTCATAATTGAATTCGAATCTATCTGGAAAACTAAAAACTTTCCAACATCCCAAAAAAATAAAACTCCTTCATCCCCCCCAAAAAATATTCAAACAAACTCAAAAATTTCCGCCAAAACACCTCTACTTTTCTCACACTTTCTCTGCGAAAGTAGAATATTTAAAGAACAAGTTGAGTGGAGTGGAGGAGGGTCTATTAAAAAAAAACTCTTGCAGACGACAAGACCACCCAGAACGAAAGGGGCGCATCGTCGCCTGGTCGCGTCTATCATCACAAGAACAGCGACGTGTGCCACTACCTCCTCCACCCCCCCCCCCCATTTTGTCGTGGTATGAATCCCTGTCACCAATTTTGCACGGTGTTTAGGCCCCTGAAACTCCATATCTTTGCCGCATGGATGCCGACTTGTGCTTTGTGGAAATGCCCCGCGAGGAGCTTGGTTGTTGCATAGAAATGGTTCTAGAGAGTTGGAATAGTAGTGCGATATTTCTCGGAAGAAATTGATTGGTGAATTAGTATAAAAAATGGTATTGGAGTTTTGCAATAGTAGTGCGATATTTCTCGGTAGACATTGATTGTTGAATTCTTATACAAAAACTGTATTGGAGTTTGAAATAGTAGCGTGAAATGTCTCAATGAAATTGATTATTGAAATATTAAAATTATTCGAAAATAGATGGCTGAAAAAAAGTTGAAATGACGCTATTATGTTTTTTAACATTCAAAATTAACTAAAAAATAAACGCATAATTTAATTTTAAGAAATCATATTAAGAATTTTCACTCAGTAATTAAATGAAAAATTCCTCTGCGAAAGGAAGCCGACTTGTGCACTGTGAAAAAATTAACAAATCTTCGAAAATAATTGACCTTTAAGTAAAATTCTACTTTTAAAATTTTTTTAGATTTCTTAGTAAAAATTCGATCGAAAATATTTCTAAGTAAATATTTCTTTTTTTTTTAATGAGAAAGTTACTTGTTGTAAAAGGGCAAAAAAATATGCTAACGTGTAAGCCCAGATCAAATTTCACATAGAAGTTTTTCTAAGCGAAACTATGGAAAAAATATTAACTTTAATTCCTCCGAAGTCATTTGATTCTTCCTAACTATTCCTCCCGAAGAAATTTAACCAATATTAATTAAAAATTTTCAAACAAACTTATTTATAATGTCAAACCTAGCTACTACACATTTCAATAGCAATTGATTTATAATGTTTTCTATTTTTTAAGTTAGAGAGGAAAAAGCCTTAAAATAATCTTTTTCTTCTTTTTTACATTGCATTATGAGTAGCAGTTTCCGCTTACTTACACTGTTAAAAAAACCCTGAAATTTCAGGAGAGAAAATTACTGATTTTAACGGAACTTTCCGGTAACTACTGAAAACGGGTTTGTTTCTTCTGAAAACGGTTTTTCTTCTTCTAAAAACGGGAAATGTCCGTAAACCGAACCGAAAATGTCCGTAAACAGCGGAAACGGAATTTTCCCGTTTTTAGACGCGAAGTGTTACAAACAATGGCGGCTTATTGAAGTTTAGGCCTAAACATAAAAATCCATAGCACGTATACAAGCAACTCGAATTTTAAATTTTGCCTTTCAGAACATAAATTGCATGTTTTTAATAGCAAAACTGATTGTCTTTATTAGAATATGTAAGTATTGTAAAGATAGAACAAAATTATAACTATTGTTTACTATTGCAGCTGCTTTTCAGTCCAATTTACACTACGTTCTTGAATTGAGCTTTAGCGCAGTCAAAGAATGCTTTGTTTTCGCAAACTTCTATCAAACAGTTTGATAAAAATCGTATAATAAAAATGCAAGCAATAAGTAGAGCAAACAGTTCTTGCTGAAAATACGATTAGAACACATTAAATAATTAAAAATAGTTTTTTAAAGCAACTTTAAATATTTGTAAATCGTTTGGAAAAACTTTTGAAGATTGCATGGTACTGCTCAACTCCTCTTTTATGCAAAAAGAATAATTCTTTTTTTCGTTTTCTCTCGATGATTTCGACAGAATCAGCATGTGATAGAATATGGATTAAAAGACATATTAAAAATTGTAAAAAGTTGTGAGATAATGTTTCGAGCCAACTTAAAGAGGATGATTTTAAAACATACAGTTTGTTACGACTTTTTACCGGCAGCTGAAATCGGATTTAGAATTTGTTGTACAGAACTATTATGACTACAGATGATGTCTAACTGAAGAAAAGAAAATAAACATGTTCGAAGTTATACTGCAGTGAAAAGCCGGGTGTCAAGCATCTGCTCATTACTTTCGTTTTCTACAAAAGGAAACCGTGATTTTCGCTGTATTATTTCGAGGTCTTATCACTTAAATATGCTAGAATTTCAAACTTAATGCCACGCAAAGTGTATTTTACAAATATGTGTGCTGGGAATAGTGAAACTACATTTTTTGTTGGAATTATTTGGATTATTATGTTAAAATTATTAAGGTAAGTGTCCCATCGTCGCATTGCTTGGTTCGATATTCTCACTTTCGATGTTTTTCACAGACGTAATGTTCAATCTTTTTCATATACAAGCTCAAAGTGTTTTTAAAATATGTGTGTTGGAAATTGTGAAACTACATTTTTTGTTGGAAATGTTTGGATTATTTTGTTTAAAAATTTAATCAAGGTAAGTGTAAATGTAATACTTTCTTCTGTTGAAATAAAAATGTTTTCTGTAAATTGCTTTGGTTTCTTATTTAACCGATACATATATATTATTATAAAATTATTTAGTTATTACTTGCTAAAAAAGAAAAACAGTATGAAAAACTTTAATCTCTACTTCTTTATGGTTAAAAGTATTATTTTTACAATGCATAATTTGTGTCTTAAATTCTGGTTATTAATCAAGAACGTTTTACATTGAAAGATAAATTTAATTTTTTGTATTATGATGCATTACATTTTTGAAACTTGCTGTTTTTCTTTCAAAGTAATTTTAATATGTAAAGTCAATGTGCTAAATCACTATAATTTAATATCTAACAGTTTGTTGCCTTTTAAAATAGTTTAATTATATATTATAGTTGAAAAAATATATGTAATTTTTGACAATTATATTATACTGTAGATAATGGACTGGTTTTAAATTTATTTTTATATTCTACGGTGGATACGAGGGGAAATACAGGATGGCCCAAAAGTAGTTTAACAGTTAATGTTGTACCATTGGTAAGAACTTTGGCTTATTTAGAACAGGTATTTGACATAGTCGTGCTTAGTTTTAGTTACGACTTTATTTTAGCCAACCAACAAAACTAAGCACGACTATGTCAAATACCTGTTCTAAATAAGCCGAAGTTCTTACCAATAGTACAACATTAACTGTTAGGCTACTTTTGGGCCACCCTGTACAAAATGGAAAATTTTAATAACGGCGAAATAAGAAACGGGACTTCTGTAAATATACGGGAAAATTCAAAATGGAAAATTTTAATAACGGAGAAATAAGAAACGGAACTTCGTAACGGGAAAATACTTAACGGAACGGGAAAAGCCCGGCAACTCAGCTGCCGGGCTTTTTCCTTCAAATTCAGTAATTTTTTTTAACAGTGTATACAAAGGGGCCCTGCAGGCTCTGATGCATTTTCTGGGACTGCACCCAAAAGAATATTTCTTGTGCGAAAGAAATGAGAACAATAGTAGACGATATATATATTTTTTGTTTTAAATAACCTTAGTTTGGGAAAAAAATTATTAGTTAATAATCAAGAAATTCTGGAAATAAAATGCATAGGAGTTTATTGAGATTTTAGTATATTTTCCAAAAAAATTAAGAGCTCAGTATGGTTTATTAATTATATGAAGATTTGAAGAAATGAAACAAAACATATCAAGTTAATCCAAAATATGTTTGCTTTCAAACAATCGAATAAAGGTTGTTTTATATTATAAAATTTGTCTAGATAAACAAAGCATTCCCAAACGAAAGTGTGAAGTAAATAAAAATGCAAGTAACTTATCGTTTATTAAGAAAATTATTCTGCCTCTTTCCTCCCTTGAAATGTATTTATTTTCACTGGTGGGGTGGTTCATGATTACAACCCCTGATTTTATTCAATAATTTTATCATGATTCCATAAATTGTCAGCTCTGCCCATTAAAAATACTAAATGACAATTTTGATTGACAAAGAAACAACAACAAAAATATTCTGCAATGGAAAAATGTGGCATCAATAAAGAATAGCATGGATGTCAAAGCGGCTTGAAACCTACAGCTGTAAGCAATAAAAACAGCTCCTAATTGAAATCAGTTATAAAACCCAAATTAAACTAAAAAAATACTCATGTCTCTTTTTTACAAAAAAAAAACACCAGATCTAAAATATTATATACAATTCAAAATTACAATAAATTTCTTCTTCTTTAACAGCACTACACTGTGAAAAAAAATCTGTAACCATTACAAAACGTTTTTTTGTGAAAAACTTTTCCTAGAAAATTTCTAGTAAATAATTACTAAAAATAGTGCTGTAAAAACACATAATATATTTTTGTTAGCATTAAATGTATATATCATGTATATTTACAGGACTATTTTATGTATCTGACACAAGTAATGTCTCAGTAACTATACAAGGAAATTTTATGGATACCACATTTTCCGTGCAATTGCAGCGGAAAACAAAATGTCTACTTTCCTACTACGTGGGATCGAGCCCCGGTCTCCAGCGTGGCAGGCGGGGATACTAACCATTATAATACCGAGGAATATCAGACTGCCGAAACCCGGGATCGAACCAGGAACCTTTAGATGATCAGTCTAATGCTTTTCCAACTGTGCTATTTCGGCACATAGATCGCCAGGAAATGAGAAGTTAAATTCATTTGAAACAATCAACTAAAGTAGAAATTTAAAATGGCGATTGGCTGATTGAATCACGATCGATTAGATTAAGTTAGGTTTGAATTATCGGCGCACTAGAGCTACACGAGGGCTATCCAAATCACAATCGAGGCCAAAATACTAGGAATTATTTTGTAACTTCAGAAATTAAGATTTCTGTTCAGAATTACAAAAACTTTTTTTGTAAAATTGGTTATTTCTGTAACATTACTAAAAAAATTTCTGTATGTTTACAGTATTTTTTTCTCAGTGTACAGCCCGGTGCAGGCCAAGACTTTCTCAGTCTGCTTTCTCCAGACAGGGCGACTTGCAGCCAGATTTCTCCATCTGGTTATTCCCATCACTTTCATGTCCTACAATAAATTTACTTACTATAAATAATGAAATGCTGGTATTATTTTTTTTTAAAGAAATAAACCAAAATTTAATAAAGTCAAATTTTTTATTTTAAACAGCAAAAATAACATTGATCTAATATATGGGCAAATTTATGCTGAATTTTTTATTTATTTAATAAAAAAATACCTGCTCTATCCGACAAAATAAGAAATGCATCCACACACAAAAATAAATACTTTTATACCATTCCTATATAATTTCGGAAGCAACGTGGGAGAAATGCTCTGTTCAGGAAACAACGCAACCTATCTGTCTGAGGCATGGGAAAGTGAATCTCGGTGGCTGGGGCTTATCAAGTCCCCGAGTCCTGTCTGAAGGCGGCAAGCAAAAGTAAATCTCTCGTAAAATAAACAAACGGTTTTCTTAATTTTTTTTCTTCAAGAAGGCGGCTGAGCTTGAAGCTGTCGAAGGAGTACTTCAAGGTCGGCGGGCTTTTTCTTTACTTTCTTGGTGGATTTTTTTTTTATATTTCGTGCATATATGATATACGTTATACTTTGTTCTTCTCTGGGAGTAGTTAGTCTCCATTATGTATCATCCTAGAAATAGGAATAAAAAATATATAAATGTGCAAGCCAAGAAGTCACTAAAAGACCAAGAAATATTACTTCATGTGTATAGATATATCATTAAATCAATATTTTATTTTAAAAAAAAGAACAATTAAAAAAATTACATATTTGAAACTAGGACGGACCTTTTACCAGTTCATAAAGGGATGGGCCAAATGTTATGGAAAATACTCCTTGCCAGCGTTATTTTTTGAGCATTTGAGTAGTTGAGTTGAAATCAAATCAAATTCTGTAAACTTTAACTAAGATATCGAGACCAGTCCATCTATTGGCAATTACCCGGAAGCCAGGAGTAAAACTCATTTTAGCCTCCCTACCACACCGTTATACATAGTAATTCCTGGGTTAAGACCATTGTTACTGCTAGATAAACTACTCAGTGGCGTGGCAGCCTATGGAGAGCCAATGCCTTCTTCGTTTATTTCCAATAACGCGATCAGAGCAATGGTGAGCACTGCAGTTTAAATTCAGGTCAGTTGGTAAAACTAGCGCAAACTCATTAGTTAGATCCCAAACTAGCATGATCCTCACTTCATCGACACAACAAATGTATATTATTGATAAATACCATATATTTTAGATATTAAAAAAATTGGAAATAATACGATAATTATATAAAAATTGCAATATTTAAAATGAATTTTTATTCTTTAAAGGTTTATACACTGCTCAAAACAATTAGGGGAGCACATGTTTTAAACCCTTTCGCTCCCAATGATTCCATTGGGAATCATCAGCTTGTGATTTTTTTCTGACTAAGTTAAATTCGCCACTTATGTATCGTTAGATGGAAGAATAACGCATTTTGAAGAATTTAATATATTTTTTATATTAATGAAAATATGAAAAATATGGTAAAATAAATTTCACTTTAAAACAGTTTTAGAAAATAAATTGACCCTAAATTTTTCATGATTGCATTTTTTAGATGTTTAAAAATATATTTCAACTATTTTTAACAAAAGAAGTTTTCAAAAAATTATTGTTATAATTTATTAAAAAAGTTATTATTCCATTTCCCCCCTTTAAATTTAAGTATTGAAAACTTAAATTTTTGTCTCCTGTTTTTTACTATTTCATTTCGAATGCATAGTGAACCTATTTAACAAATTTTAGATTTATAGGATAAAAAATAAAAAGTTGGGAGTGAAGTTAAAGTTGGAATTAAAAAGTGCTCCCCTAATTGTTTTGATCAGTGTATATTGTTGTTGTTTCTTATCTCTGTTGTCAAGCAAAACTAGAACACGTCCATGATATTGCACACTCTCAAGAAATCAAAAATCAATAATGGTCGCCCCAGAAGATCTTCTTCATCGAGTCAAAAACACAAGGCAAAGGTTTATATAAAGCAACATAGAAAAAAATTGAAATTATAAATAAGGTTTTATCCTGATAAAAACGAATCAGAGACTTCTTGTCCGTTCTTTCTCTATCATCCCTATCTCTAGGGAGGGTCGTGCTTTCCATATCCGCGTTTTGTTTGAACGTTTCCCTCTGTTGTACTAATTTTTCATTTGGTCTTGCGGGCTATTTCGAGCTTTTATGAGGGGCTACCTGAGGTGAAATAGTCAATTTGTCTCTCATCGAGTCTAGGGCTTCCGGATCATTCATAACAATGGGGAGGGTAACAAGGGTTGGAGGAGAAAAACAAAGAAACACTGAATTTCGAATTAAAAGTTATTGAATTTTTCTATTATTATCACAGTAAATATTTTTTTTACTGTAGAATTTTGGATTTCTTTTAATCGATAGAGTATGCAGTTAACTAATTATTATAGATATAAACTAGCAGCATGGTCCCGGCTTACTGGGAACCCGTTAACTTCGCATTGCCTCCTTTTAGAGGCATGCTTACTTGTGAAAATACACTCAAAATCAAAACAAAATTAAATTCGTGTTGGCGAATGCACACTTTAAAAGGCAAACACTAATAGAGGATGAAGCAGCCTTAGGGCGAGCGCATATCTCAACCAAACTCAATCAATCAAACTAATAGAGGATGGCGTCAAGCCCCCGTTTCGGCCCGGTCCATGTATTTTCAAGCCATGTTTTGGTCCCGCAATCCCACGTGGATGACGTTTTTTCGAAACTAATTATATTAATTAAAAATCACAATCAAATATGAAAAAACTAAGCCTCAGGTGCACACGTAGGTATTAAAAGTAATCTATATTAAAAAATTTAAATTTTGAGAGCAGTCTAAGTAGGTCTTTTGCGATCCACAGACATACACACAGACAGACAGACAGACAGACTCTTTCTTTTATTATTATAGATATAGTATAAATTTAGTGGTATAATTGATCAATTAGTGAACAAAATATTATTGATCAATGTAATTGATATAAAATATAGTTTAAAATATTTTTCAACCGATACAGTTAATTAGAGAATTCTGAGGTAAAAAGTGGTAAAAAATGAATGGTACAGTTGATTAATAAGTAAATTAATCATAATTAATTCATATAAGGAAATATAACTGATAAAATGAATTTTTAAATTACTTTGGAGTTACCGGCTTGATTGTCAATACTTGAGGTCCATTTACAAAAAAGCTGGATTTATATATAATGCATTAACGTAACACAACATTAAGAATGTTAAAGATTAAAGCATGTCGGCTTTTGTGTTTCACCAACAGCCTATAATTGCTACAGCATGCTGTTGTAATTGATGGGGAAAATGTTTTTATAGAAAGGTAATCAAAGCTGTAATTTAAGAAAGAATTAATATCCCTTAATCAACTTAATAACTTTAAAAAAAATCGCAATCAACTAATAGAATCCATCAGAAATTATAAATGATCTTCTGATTATTTAGATTCAGAGTATTAAGGCTTATATAAGCTTATATATAATGCTAATATAAGCTAGACCGAAGCAAATATTTAAAATTGTATACAAATTAATATTTAAATATCAAACAAATTAATATTTAAATATTAAAGAAATTAATATTTAAATTTTATATAAATTAGTATTTAAAATTTATACAAATTGAATTTAAATTTTTATACAAACTAATATTTAAAGTTTTATACTAATTATTATATTAATTTTATACAAATCAATATTTAAATTTTATACAAATTAAAATTGATTTGCATTGTTATTACATTTGCTTCATTGTCTTGTTATTCTTTTCTGCTTCTTTTTTATAAAGTGGAAAACGTCATTTATAATTTTTTTAACTGATAAAAAACATTTTTCAGGAAAATTACACAGTATTTGATTTTTAGATGAATTATTAAAAATAAAAAATTAGTTCAATACTAGCTAAAATTTAAATAAAAATAAAGAAAGTCTTAAAATGGATTCACCTTTTAGCAACTACAAAGCTTTTCAGTATAGTAACTAACATAAAGGTAAAGCAACTTCTACAGGGGCACTTTAAGCAGCACGAGTCATTGACATAACTCAAATATTTTGAAGTGGTACGACGCAATTTCTTTAAAAGCATTTTATGGACTAAAATTCAAATACAAATACTGTAAAAAAAAACTACAAGCATGTTTTTTTTTAAATGATTTTGTGCAAAATTTTTTTATAGATGTAATGCCTCCTCGTGTTTTAAATTAGTGATTCGTCGAATCAGTCACATAAATAATTTAAGTTATCTAAGTAAGTAAAATAAGACAAATTAAGACCACTTTCCTTTAAAACTTATATGGAACAAATGAATTTACACGAAAAACGAATAAAAAAAATAAAGTTAGCTGTTTTATACTGAAATGGAGTTCATAAAGTCGTCGTTAAGGGGTTAAACGTCCTTGTAATATAACTTTTTAAAACAAGTTTCGAATATTTGTAGCTTCAAATTGCCACGCCACATGTCCGGGAATCGATTCCCGGATAGAGCGAGGTTGACAACTAATATCGGCCCTCAAGTGGGTAGATAAAATAAGGACCAAACATGCTTGGGAACCATACACTGACCTAGATCCCTTGAAAAAGTAAGCTGAAATGGACAAACCTTGGCCTCCTAACGGGTTGTGGCACCGAAGAGTTTAGTTTAGTTCGAATATTTGTTTTAATTTTCAATGCATAAATTTATAACAGAATAGTCAAACCAATTTCAAAAAGTTGTGCACTATGTATTTTCTTCTATATAGCTACAGTTACCATACGAAATAACGCCTCAAAATTTTTCAACACAGCCGGAGTTATTTGTTTCACAAAATTATTCTTACGGTGATTCCATGTAACTGTAGTGTCAGTTACAATTTAAAAGATATTACAAGTTTTTTAAATTTGCCCCCTTTTACACATGTGCCTCAAACTACAGAAAGAATAATTTTGCATGGAATTACCCCGTATACTTTGGATTAACACACAGAGAAAACTTCGGTTTAGATCATGGATTAGATACCCGATCGCCTCGATATCTTCATAACAAGTTATCTACTCCCAAAATAAAGTCTATCTAACTATTTTCGTGTCGCGTGCATCTCCATAGAATTCCCATTAGACCCCTTTCAGCCCATTGGGGGAGGTGGGGGGGGGAGGGTAGCTGACCGGAACCGGATGGAAGAGCCGGAAGATCGAGTGGAAAGCGTCCACTCATGCAATTCGAGCATTACAATGGCATGAGGGGATCGCTCGAATTTCATGTCGCAACCCTGGAGGCATAGGGTTAATCCATTAGTTTGTTTGTTACTGGTATTTATTTGGAATCAAATCTGCATTGGGTAGTGTTCACTGGTAAAAAGTTTGGCAGTACAAGAATCCTGGAAATTTCCAGCTGCCACCACTATTTCAAACACCTCTTTCTAGGTGGTTGATGCATCAAAGTTATGGGTTCTGCCACAAAATTCATAAATACACGCTCCAAATGGTGGAAGCAGCAAGAAAATTTCCAGAATGCCTGTGTAATCTTGCACCCAACTTTATGTATTTTAGTATTGCATTGTATAAATTTTAAAAATAAATTACATTGAAATATTTATCACCTTCGAAAAATAACTAAATGACTTGATTTTTATTAAAATTTTAATTAAAAAAAAATTAAACAAAAATTAAAATATAATCCACCTCAGATTAATGGAATTAAAATTAAATAATTATTCATTAATAATGCCAGATGTCGGAAAATTACGTCTTCCTTTTAAATTAAAAATAGAACGTCTTGTGTCTCTTTCTTGAATAGATAATACGTGCTAACAATCAAGGACTCTTATTGGGGACATTCACGGCCATATCCACCTGAACTTCAATTCCAAATCGCTGTGGAAAACAAGCGGTTAAGACAGGTTAGAGCAGTAGAAAACATTAGCACGTGGTTCGGCAGCTGTATATAGGATAACATTAGCACGAGAGGTGTAGAGAGAGAGGTGTAGGATAACAAACGGCGTGACATCACATGAATGTTCCCCATTGTGACAAATATTATGATATCATAACGAATTAAATTATATCACAAGAATAAATGTAAATAATAAATGCTTATGGAAATGAAGTTTCGCGAACGAATGTTATGGGTAGCAATTAATGTATGTATTTAATAATTGAAGTACTTCAAACTTTATTTTTTTCTTGAGATTTTCCATTTTGATGTGCTGAATTTTTTAACACATCACACTTGTCTTTGCATTTATCCTTTAGGCTAGGAAAGTGGGAGACGGACATAGCCTTGATTTTTACGTTATAAAATTAGCGTGAAAGCTATAATTCATGAATATTTTGTTATGAGGTCTCTGGAATTTGCTCCGTTAGCATTATAACACTCCTAAACTACTTTAAAAATAATTACGTTTCGGGACACCCATTTCCTTTACGACTGTAAGCCGAACTCTTCTGACGACACTTCACCAACTCTTAATAAAGATCTACGCAACCTATAAATGACACCAAGCTCTCGACTACACCACGCACCCTATTTGATTTATTCGCCATTCCTGTTGTTGGCGAAAAGGAATAACGATATTCAACCCTCCTTAATGAAATACAAATCTCCCCCGGACTCCCAAATTGAAGTTGTTTGTATGTTGGGGGAGGGGGAAAAACCCTTTACAAAAATTGGACACTGTGATTTCCAGTGCTCCACGCTCCGTGTATTCTCTGAATCACTTGACCGACCATAATGGTCAAGTGAGCAGTCCGGACTGATTGCAATTGTGGAAGGAAATTAGATCAACTTCCCCCCGACGCCGATGGGGGGAAGGGTCTGATTAACTCGAGAAATTAACAACTCAAGGGACTTGCGCGATTAAGTTTCCGGGACTGGAGGAGGTTTTCTCGATTGGGATTTTTTTCTCTGGTTGTATTGATAATTGAAAGATTCAGGGACTGGCGAAGTTGGGAAATTTTAATTAAGTTAATTTGGAAAATTTAAGGGTTCTAAGAAGTACTATTAAATTGTACAAAATAGCCCTTTATCCGTCTAAATGTGATTGCATGCATTCTTTTTTTATTCAACTTAGTTTCTTCAACTAAATATTTCCAATGAATGTCATTTGAATTTTTTTGTGGACCCAAAGCATTATGCAAGTAATAGTACTAGTCATATTTAATTCGAATAGTAGTAGTCATAATTTACTTCGACGTATGTCAACTATTAATAAAACATTGTGCTAAACTGCGTTCCCTTTAACACATTTATGCAATTTATAATTCCGTATTAAATGGGTCCTTAACAATTTATAATAGTTCCAATGTGAGTGCTTCATAAATAGATTTTCATTCAAAATTTTCGGATGAAAACCAAAATTAGTTAGTAAATTTTAATTAATCTGTAATATAAATAATTATGTAATTATTCTTCTTTCCATTCTATAATAAAAATTCAAAATCATCTGCAATCAACAACAGTAGAACGGAACGAAATGAGTAAATTCTTTGGTATCCGTCTCCCTTCGGTAAACAATAAAAAAGGAGAGGTATTCACAAATTAAAGTACTTAAAAACCACGCATTTGTGGAATTTTCAATGCGCACGCATATGACACGTAGGCAAAGGACCGCAAAGGGCAATTGATTTGCAATTTATTTACAAAGATATCATTAACAAACAGACTCTTTATACTACTTATTATAATCCAATAACCAAAATCTGCAACACCTTGTTTCAAACTCTTGCGATAATCCTTTAAACCTTTCTCCGAAATACCTCCAAAGGTACCGAAAAGGGAAATAATGAATCTTTTTTCACCAAAGAGGAAAGTTCCCGATTCGATTGGTTAGATTTGTGATGCGCTCCGAAACCGTACAATTCCGTCCGTAAATCCGTCAACAAGAGAAGTTAACAATCCTCTTTATCTCACGTGAAATTCCTAAGAGGTTTGTGTAATCCCCCAGGGCACTGAGTTGTTGATAAAATAGAGGAAGTCAGATCTTTCCACAGTATAAAAACCTTAACCTGTGAGGAATAATTTACGGTATTAGAGAGAAGAAAGCGAACACAAAAGGAGATAAATACTTGCGTATTTGTTAGAAAGTTGTTTCCCTTGGGGTGGTGGAATATCTCTCAACTTCTTTTGAGAAGGAAAAATTCAGTGATTTTTTTTCTATTTGAGGAAATTTTAAAAAAAAAAAGATTTTTTTTTAGGAATTATTATACTTTTATTACTTAGTTTTAAATGAAATTAAATTAATTTAAAATTTGTCCATAATATTATCATTCAAGCATTTTTTATTAAATAATTTCACAGTTTTTAAAAATGTCTTTTTTTAAAAATGTGGGAGATATTTCAAACGTTTCCATTCTATGTATTTTCGATAATTTTTCGGTTCCAATTCGCTCAAATTTGTTCATTTTTTTAAATAGTGTAAAATTTCATTATGAGTATTTCTAACAATTGTATCAAAAATGAGTTTTCTTTAATATTATTGAACGACACCTCCTCATGGTTGTATACTTTTTATATAATTTATTATTCTCTTTAATCATTCGCTTTTACTACACAAAAAATATATATCCTAGTCTTAATCAAAAGTTTAAACAACATAAAAATACATTTTAAGGTACAAAATCTTACTTAAAAGGTGGAAAATAGTGGAATGAAAAAGTTAAAAAGTAGGTGGTTCAGGTTACGTTGTTGAAAATTGAAAGAAAAAATAAATAAATGACAAATATCAAAATAATAAGTGAAAAATATATTTTTTTTAAAAGTTTTTATTTACGTGGAATAGTACAAAATATACAACAACAATAAAAAAGACTAACCATCGGCGCTAATATTTGGTCGCAATACATTTTTTTCGTAAATACAATTTTTTTTTAATACAATCTTTTTTATATTGCTTAAACAAATACTTGCAATTTAACTAAAAAGAGGCACGGACCTGGCGGGCTGAATTTTTAGTGTGCTAGCCTTTGGAGCTTTCTAGGTTCGGTCGAATCCCCCGTCAGCCTTGGATGTTTTTGTGTTTGTCAAATAATGTCGTTATTTGTTCCTATGTGTCTTTCCTCTCTTTGTGACTTGTTACTATTCTTCCAAGCACACATAGCCGGAATATAGTTATATATATATATATATATATATATATATATAATATATATATATATAATATAGTATATAAGAATAGTATATATATATATATATATATCTATATTATATATATATTATATATATATATATATATTATATATATATATATATATTATTTCTATATTCAAGGTTTCAACAAAAAAAATCTGACTGTAGTGCAGGGAATGGCTTCCTTCAAGCCTATGAACTTACTTTGCATTAAGAAATAAGGGTTAATTTCACACAAACAAATAAAGATTTAGTTCTATTTTTTTGTTGTGACTTTACAACTACAATGTACACTCTTAAAACAAAAAAGTGAAATTTTCCCACATCCTGTTTTTTATAGGGAAAAGTGCATTTTTTCGAACACTGGAAAGGAGTGAAATATTGACTCAGACTGAGTTAAAATCACTCGTTTAGGTCGTGGGACCCTCGTCGCCCAGTGTTTAACATACAAAGATCCATCCACTCCTATAGGGGGAAGTGCATATGCATCGACCTGGGAATAAAGGAAAAGTGAAAATTAACTCGTCAGAGGTAATCGGCGTCTCGTGTGTTTTGAAAGAGTGATAGGCTGGCTGCTACAAGTTTTCCGAAACAGCTGTCACACCAAATATTTACAGAGGAATAAACAGTCGGTACAACGTTAAACCAAAACATAAAAAACATCCCTCCAAAGTAATATCTCAACTATTGGAAATTACTGTCTCACTCCAGAGATTGCGGAAAATGACTTTCTCGCAGAAGCCTCTCCTTCCACCCCCTTAGGGACCATCCCAGTCGTGACCACGATGAACGTCACACCCGCGTGATTCGGCAATCATCAGGACCAACTGAGGAGCTTGGTGGAAGAACGTGCTAAGTGATCCAGAAAGGTTTGAAACGAGAAAATGAGCTATAAAGTTTTTTCTTTTGCACTTCGATACATCCGATACGTTAAAAACATGCTTTTTCAAAAAGTAGCAAATGTACTTAAATTAAAAATTTTAGGTAAAATGTAAATCTTTGTTACCTTTAAAAAGAGGGAATTATCATGTTCATTGACAAAAAAATTTCTAATTTTTTTTTTGCAAAAAAATGTCACTTAGCAAACGTTTTATACAACTAAGCTCTTCATATGGGATCATCACTGCAGAGAGAAAGAGCAAGAAAACTCAGCGCAAGGATGGATGGCATTCGCTTAATCACACCATGTCCAACTGATGCGGGACTAAATTCGAACCCGAGTCCTCTCCCTCCCGTTCTCTTTATGCCCCTGTTTACCTTTTCTGACCTGATGCCCTTTCTATCTGAGAAGATGGAGTGCTTTTGCGCGGATTCTCGTATGAAATTATTAAAAATTTTGCTATGAATATAAAATATGTGTTTGTGGGGATGTCTCCCAACTGTTTAGCAGCTGAAAGTGAACGAAATTAAAATATTTGAGTTTATAAGAGCATAAATTTGATTTTTAAGTTAGTGTTACCATTGACAATTCTTCACAAAAAAAAAAAACCTTCAGTTTTGAAGTTTATTTTAATATAAATTTTTTGTCCCTAAAATTATCGAGTTTATATCGAAATTTGTTTAGAGTGGATTTTAAAACTCTTAGTATGTAGATGTATCTGGTTCCATAAAAGTATTTTCAGATTAGACGAACTGCTGTTTATTAAAATTTTAAATAACATTTGTTTGTTGAATCTGATATAGATTTCTATTTCTCATTTCAAAAACATTTCAACAATTAAGCTTTTCAGTCAAAATTATTACTCAATAACTTTCTACCAAATATAAAAAATTTTCATTCAAGCTTTACTTTTCACTTTAAAAGTGAAAATTTGCTTGAAAAATCAATTAACACTATGCAATCTACATTAAAAGAAAATATTTAGTTTTACACACCATAAACAAAAATTGAAAAATGACTAAAAGGACAAACGATCATTTATTGTATTCCAAAGAGCTGCTCAATTGCAGATTATTCGTCTACCACCTAGACTAAAGTTTGTGAACATCTAGAATATGGTCTCACACACACAGACAAAAAACTGAGGTCTTAATAACAAGAAAAAAATCATGTTTGACCGGCTATTATATGAACACAAGATATTCATGCCGGTAAATTTAACATACAGAGGCCCCAAACTTGATATACTTTTTGTTTATTTTAGTATTCGTCCAACACTTCAATCTTATTTGCAAATAGTTAACGCTGTCAATGTTCCTTCCCAGCAGAGTTAGTCATATAACATTAAGTTTGTAGTTGCAAAATTCATATTCTCCAAGGTATAACTAAGATACTGGTTTCGGCCTGTTCATTGACGACTTTTGTCTATGATAAAGTCAATCGGACAAAGTCGCAAATGAAGGGACCGGACCCAAGTTATACTTTGCCTCTTAGTTATAATTTGGAAAATGTGAGGGTTTTTTATAACTTTAACCTTCATATATGATATTTTACAATGGGACTGCAAGCTTATTTTAAAGGCAGTTCAATACTGTTATATCTCATCGATCTATATAAAATTTCAATTGTTATGGCATACATTTAAAAACTATTTGTGACGATTAAACAACAGGATGCAACAAATTACTCAAATAGTTTTCACTCCAGCATGTTCACAGTTGACAACCGGCAACACTTATGTCCCGATCGGATACAGTCAGTAATTCAATCGAAGAGGTTTTTACCGCAGGGACTGGCACGCTTGTTGTTTAGGGACTCAATGGGGGAATCAATCACACAATCTGCTCCGGGTCCTCCTCGGCCTGATACATGGTAGTTAGGGCCCGAACGAGCTAAGCGACAGGCGGGGGGGAGGTGCCCAGCTGTCGAGCTCTCGCTTTGACGAGATGACTCCCCCGGGGTGGGTGATGTCTGCATCAGTGGGTGACTCCCGTGTTTGTTTGCGATGAGGGGGGGCACAAAGCAACCCTCGGGACCCGCACGCAAAAAGTCGTTTGACATTCATAGGGTTCTGGATTCGGTAATCTGCTAGGTCCGGGAGGATTGAAGTTGTCCGCAAGCCGGATAGGATCGGCCGCAAGGTTGTTGTCCCTCTACCGCATCATGTTGATAAAAAAATCTGATATTGGTAATGCTAATTCCATGCAAAATTTCCCATTCTGTAGTGCGAGTCACGGGGATTAAGGTGTAATTATCACTACACCTTTGAACAATAAATGAAAAAAGAAGTAAATCTAGCATACAATGGTATCTTTTTCAAAAGATTGTGTATGTGTGAACTTGATATGTATTTTAGCATATTTTAGTGTAATTCCTTCAGTCTTATTTGCAAGCAACTTACGTCGCTAGCAACGCTGTTAAAAATTTCAGTTCAACGTTGAACCAAATATTGGTGAAAAATAAAGAACTTCTGGCAGATACACCATAAAATGGTTCAACCAAATATCACATTCTGGAAATAGACCTGCTTTCACGAAAAATTGGTTCGACTTCTACTCCAATAGCTCGAAAGTTCGGTTCAACTTCTACTAACTGCAACTGACAATTTAAAGATTTTCTCAAAAGCTGGCGCCATGAGAAGTACTGCTTCTGCTTGATAATTGTCCCGTCCGTAGCCGAGTGGTCATGACATCGGCCTAGAGATTCAACCATCTCAGGAGAGCGGGGATCGAATCCCATCTACTGCCAGTCATCCTAAAAATCGGATCTCTTTGCTGGTAATAAGAGAAAAAAAATCCTCAATTCATCACGGATGGGCCCGAGTACACTGGACACACGTGATCGTTAAATCTGTGGGGTCTAAAGTCCCGACGACGCACAGTGGGGTATTTGACCGATCTAGCTGGACAAAAACATTTTCTTCACTTCAGGTAGTAATGTATGAAATCTTAAGTTATGTTCGGGTATTATAAGTACAATACAACATTTTACAACAACCAGCTTTATAAACCCGGCGTTCCACGGGTGTACCCTTAATAACGGTGATTGTTTTCTATGTAAACTATTATTTTATGCCAATTGATGCCTCCCATTCTAATATGAGGGGTTGTCCGATTATATCCAGGGCCTTCCAGGAGTGAGAGGACTTTCTCATAGACCCTGTAGCCTTGCATGCGGAAGGTCCCAGGTTCGTGTCCTTGCATTGCCTACACAATTGCCGACCTACAAACGGTTCGTGAAGCCCCGAAAAATGCCCGACGAATTATTTCCTGTGTGGAGTTCGTTTACGTCAAATATCCTACAAAATCCCGAAGCTACGCATGATCAAGCTTTTCGATTTGCGTTGGGTGTCCACTCAGGTGTCCGCTCCTTCTGGAGAGTGAACTCCTGTAGGATAAGTGCATTTTCGACACTGGATATAAAGTGAATATTAACTCAGACTGAGTTAAAATCCCTCGTTTGGTGTGATAGTGTCGCAGGTTTAACATACAAAGGATCCACTCCTATAGGGGAAGTGCATTTTCTACACTGGAGACATGGAAAATTAATTCAGCCTGAGTTAAAATCGCTTGTTGTTTTAAACGCAACTACCTCTATAGTTCGATGATAATTCAAACTAACCCATTCTTATTGGACGACAATATCGTGGTGAAAATTGTATTGGATTCTGTCATATGATTGAATTATTTACACAACAAGATAGTTAAATGGGAACGATAGAACTTTCGAAAGATATGTGCATCGGAATGTGAATCATCTTCAAAGGTTTTCGTTTATTGTACTTGTTGAGCAGCATTGCAACACTATTTGGATATTAGCAATGTTTTTAGTACTCTATAGAGAAGCATCTCTTTCCCACTTTCTTTTAAACTTGGTTTGTGTAGCGAAAGTTACCACTTACAAATCGGTATTTTTTCGTAATTCTTTAGTTTTTCTCCCTTTACTCCGATCACGAGTCAGTGAAATGTCGTCAGATATTACCTTGTCCTTTCACAATTTTTGGAACTAAAAATAAACTTTCAAGCCAATTTTTGTTTTCCTAGCAAAAATATCTTCTTTTCTTTAAGACTTATGACAACGAAATTTGAATTTAATTTACATTTGAACCCTCTTTATTTCGCGCGTGAGCTCATCGGAAAAATTATCTAAGTTTAAAAGGTAATTTTCTGTGAACTTCAATTTTTTCATTTATGTTATCAAATGCTGTTACTGCATAATAGCAAACAAATTCTTTCCTAGTCATGATTATAACTTTTGATGATCCTAAAACAAAAATTAACGTCTTGAGAGCAGGTTGAAGCTTGCGTACTTTGTTAGATCACATGCCTAACGATGCTAGAAAATTACTTTTATATCGCAAAATTGCAAAAACCTGCAGGAAATTTTACCAGATTCTTTAAGTTCAGATTCTAGGCTTTCTTTTAAGCTTAAAGTCAAAGCGGCATTTTGCGGCGTTATATAACTAATTGTCTAAAATGTAAATCAAATCGAAGAAAATTGTTGATGAAAAATAGAACATTTTCAAAACGGTAATATGCTTAAAATAAAACATTAAAAATAATTAAAACTGGTGGAAAGTATACATTCTTACTTGCTGTATTAGATTCAATAACTCAAAAATAAATTTTCGCTGTTTTAATCAGGATAAAAAATAATTTCAGCTCCGTCTGTTTACGAACGTCAGAAAAAGAAAAACGAACACTACTGAACAACGAACTTTAAACCAACATTACGAATGTAAAAAATCGTCTGCAATTAAAAAAAAGTGTTGTTCGACATGCACTAATTATTCGTCTATCAGAAATGACTATTTTTTCTTCATAGGTTTAGGTTTCTAAAATCGACTTTTGTCCAGCTAGATTGGGCAAATACCCCACTGTGCGACGTAAGCTTATACGATGTGCGAAATACCGGTTTTTTTTTCACCTTTCGCTATTGTTAAGCATTGGCAGAACCTTTTTATGGTTCAACCTATCACTATAGTTACGCGTTGGGTAAATACCGCTTATGGTTCAACCTCTCACCATAGTTACGCAATTTGAAAAACCGTTTTATGGTTCAACAGTCTACCAAATCATGGTTGCAGCAAATTTGAACCAAATTTTGGTTCAACCTTGAACTATTATTTTTAACAGTAAATACTCCTTCCTAGAAGACTCACATTCAACCAAGTATATAAGGTTCAGTCCTTTCATTGACGAATTTTGACAATGATAAATTCATTAATTCATTTGGACAAAGTCGCCAATGAACGGGACGGGCTCTATATCTTAGTTTCTCTTAGAAGAATGTGGGTTTTGCAACTGCGCCCTTCATGCATGATATTTTACAATTGAACTGCAGGCTTATTTTAAAGTTAGTTGAATACTGTTATATCAGCAATCCTCGGGACCCGCACTCAAAAAGTCGTTTAACACTCATAGGGTTCTGGATTCGGTAATCTGTGAGGTCCGGGAGGATTGAAGTTGTCCGCAAACCGGATAGGATCGCCCGCAAGGTTGTTGCCTCTCTACCGCATCATTTTGATGAAAAAAAATCTGATATTGGTAATACTAATTGCATGCAAAATTTTCCTTTCTGTAGTGCGAGTCACGTGGGTTAAGGTGTAATTATCACTAAAACTTTGAACATTAAATGAAAAAAGGAGAAGTGAATCTAACATGCAATGGTATATTTTTCAAGCAAATGCATGTGTGAATTTGATATATATATTTTAGTATAATTGCCAACAATTCAGTCTTTTTTGCAAGCAACTGCAATACTCCTTTCTAGAAGACTCACATTCAACAAAGTATAAGGTTCAGTCCTTTCATTGTAGGTCCAAGTGGATTGAGTTTGTCCGCAAGCCGGATAGATCGGCCGCAAGGTTATTGTCTCTCTACCGCATTATTTCGATAAAAAATTTGCTATTAGTTTTACAGTAGAACCCAAATTATCCGAAGTTCAATAACATAAGTTTTATATCGACAGCCCATAATGATATTTAGGATTTTACCACCCTCCCTACGCTTTATGCTGATTTATAACGTGATTTTACTTATTAGTCTAAAATTGAAAATGGAACTAACAAGTGTTGGTGATGGGTAAAATATAAAGATTGTTATTGGCTAATCAATATGATGCTAGAGTTAAAGAAGTCATATCTATAACACCCAGCCAACTATAATTTGATAGAATGATTTAAACGTGAAATTTGGTTGAATTAATATTTTTAAAACATTGTTCTGAATAAATGAACCATTTATTATTTTGAATACTTTTCTTGAGATAACTGCAAGTGGGACAAACAAAAATCAATTTACCAAAAATCAGTTAATACTTCAAGTAACTAAAAAAATAATATTAAGTAAAAACATTCGGAAGTAACAGTCTCGGAAGGGGAATTAATCCGCCGCCCCTTCAGTCTACATTTTCCCCAAAACAAAGTCAGCATCGATAAATATGCTGACATCCATCAAAAATTGCCGTGACTACCCAATCACAGCAATCACAAATACAGCAAGTCACGGAAATCAGCAAACCCCCTCTCCAATAAAATCCATTACGGACTTTCCATGCTTCTTAATTGTATGAAAAAAAAATGAATCTTTACTTAATTTGTGCTTAACTGGGAACGTGCCTTTTAATTGCACGTGACTTGACGTGATGCCCGATCGAATGCTTTACTTCGAATATACAAAAAGACATAGTAGCCTTATGTGTTTCTGCGTTTGACAAAATTGGAAGTGGAATTTTTATAAGAAAAACAATTTTATGAATTTTATAATAACGTTTGACAAAGCATACAAA
This sequence comes from Hylyphantes graminicola, assembly GCA_023701765.1. Classification (NCBI taxonomy): domain Eukaryota; kingdom Metazoa; phylum Arthropoda; class Arachnida; order Araneae; family Linyphiidae; genus Hylyphantes; species Hylyphantes graminicola. The sequence goes on along the minus strand of CM043111.1, from coordinate 33,542,380 downwards.
CCGGAAAATACATGTATGTTCCAACCTAGCTACGTTTGAAACGTAATGAAGTTTAGGAGTTATTCCTTTACCATCGAAGAAAAAAGGTATATGAAAGCAATACTCTTTTGAAGGTAGCATATTTGGCATACATGGCATTTTTGGGAAAAGCGATCTATTAGGTATAGCCAAATTGTGTTCACAATAAATTTGTCTAACCATCGAAGTTTTTATAACTGGAAGTATCACTCAAAGAGTTAATGGATCTGAACTTGTGCCACTAGTCGGCTCCAGAAAATGCGGAACCGCATGAGCAGTTGTAAAGTATTATAATATTTATTGATACGGTGTAGGCCATCAAGTATATATTATTGAACATTGGTTTCAGAAGTAATTGGATTGGCTAAGTAATAAAATATTACGGAACTCCTTTAAATTTTTTATAGCTATATTGTTGAATAACAAACTTAACTGCACTGCAAAAAATGCAGTACGCCTGGTCACTGCTCTATTACTGCTCTATTCTCTTTCCTAACTCTATGTTTGAAAGCTAGTTACAGTTTTTTCAAACCTACGTACCTTAATATGAATAATTGCCAATAAACAGAAGCGATTGTTGATCGTGACTAGTCGATCGTAGGCAATGACACGCGTCCACGCATAGTGGTAATCGCTAATATGTGTATTTTTGTGTTATTTGCTGTGATTCACTCGGTTCCTAATTTATGTTTTTGACTGAATTTTTATGGGAGGTAGGTACATGTATTTTCTGGTTTGTGTGCTTGATCAGAGACCAGATTATAAGCCTTTGTCAAGCAAGACACACAAGGGGAAAACGGGAATCGAATCCGCACCCGGTACAGTGAGTAGACAGTTAGCGTAATGGGTTGCAATCAAAATTACAAGGCCACCAGGGTCTCTTTTATGAGATGTTGGTTGGTTGGTATACATATATTTTCAGGCTTGTGTGCTTGGTCAGAGACCAGCTTATAAACCTTCGTCAAGTAAGATAGACACAACACACACACTCACACGCACACAAACGCGTACGTGACAGATGCTGCCATCTATCGCGCGCCACCTCCACAATTTAGACATGTACCTGAAGGGGAGGGAAATAGTCTCCAGAGACCTGTACCCATGGAAGACTGTACAATGACCGCCCACAGGACTTTCGGACCAAACAGATTTAACGAGCACGTACTCCGTCTGCATATACTCGGTGGGTCTTCATTGACCAGGACTCGATCGCAGAACACTCTCAGAAATAATACTTTCATTTTTGACGATTCATGAATCCTCAAGCCTCATTTCGTTAATTTTGAGGATTGTTTCGTCAAACTATCACGAGACTTTTGAATAAACGCGAATCTTCACTTTTACGATCGTGATTTGACGATTCTGTATCTTGATTTTGAGGAAACTGAATCTCATTGTTGCTCACTCACATGCTCAAAAATGACGAAATATTTCTTTAGATTAGACGACATTCAAATCCTCATAAAAATGACGATTCAAATTTCCTCACTTTAAAGAAAGGAAAACTCGGAGCTTTGCCAAAAACGGAATCGTCAAAATTAAGGAAAATTTCGTCGTTTTTGAGTATTAATTTTTAAGAGCGACCCTTCCGATCCGGAGATCGAGACTCTGACCACAGGGCTCCCCACAGCTCTTACGTGATGTGAATTTGTAGGTAGGTTGTATGTTTTCTGGTTGATTATTTCTAGCCGCCATAATGAGCTTTAACACAACCAACTTCGCCTCGTAATTTAGAACCATGGAAAAGTAAAGATTGTCGACATCTGTCGGGGTATATTAAGCAAGCAGTGGTGCTATCGTACTCTTGGTTTTCACCGAAATAATTTGTGTTGTTTAAGGGGTCACAGGAGTCTTAAAAATGTGCAAAGAAAGATACTACATAGCATAGTTTGATCTCTCTTGTAATTTTTTAACTACTCAATAAATGGAGTATAATTTTTTTTTATATGTAATTCTACAAGATTTATTTATTATAAAACAAGTTTTAAATTTATGAAACTTTAGCCAAAACTAAAATAAAATGATATTAAACATGAAGGTACTTGAACACACTGTGATTAGGCTTGCGCGGCAAATTGTGAGGTCAAAATTGAACACATGACCAAGAAAATGACTTTATATTGTAAAAATATGTACAAACTAGGACTTATACCTAAATTCTCAGCTCAATTTTTAATTAGAAATTATTTAAGAACTTTTTTCTAAAAAAATTGATAAAATTTTAAAAATTTTGATTTTAAATTTTTTAAAAAAATAATTTCTAATTAAAATTGAGCTGAGAATTTAGGTATAAGTCTTTGTTTGTACATATTTGTACAATATAAAGTCATTTTCTTATTCATTTTTTCAATTTTGACCTCACAATTTGCCGCGCAAGCCTAATCACAATGTGTTCAAGTACCTTCATGTTTAATATCATTTATTTTAGTTTTGGCTAAAGTTTCATAAATTTTAAAACTTGTTTTATAATAAATAAATCTTGTAGAATTACATATAAAAAAAATTATACTTATACATTGAGTAGTTCAAAAATGACATGAAAGATCAGACTAGGCTTTGTAGTATCTTCTTTGCAAATTTTTAAGACTCCTTAGACCCCTTAAGGGGTCACAGGAGTCTTAAAAATGTGCAAAAAAGATACTACAGAGCATAGTTTGATCTTTCATGTCATTTTTTAACTACTCAATAAATGAGTATAATTTTTTATATGTAATTCTACAGGATTTATTTATTATAAAACAAGTTTTAAAATTTATGAAACTTTAGCCAAAACTAAAATAAATGGTATTAAACATGAAGCTATTTGAACACATTGTGATTAGGCTTGCGCGACAAATTGTGAGGTCAAAATTGAAAAAATGACCAAGAAAATGACTTTATATTGTACAAATATGTACAAACAAAGACTTATACCTAAATTCTCAGCTCAATTTTAATTAGAAATTATTTTAAGAACTTTTTTCTAAAAAAATTAATAAAAATTTTAAAATTTTGATTTTAAATTTTTTAAAAAATAATTTCGAATTAAAATTGAGCTGAGAATTTAGGTATAAGTCTTTGTTTGTACATATTTGTACAATGTAAAGTCATTTTCTTGGTCATTTTTTCAATTTTGACCTCACAATTTGCCGCGCAAGCCTAATCATAATGTGTTCAAATGGCTTCATGTTTAATATCATTTATTCTAGTTTTGGCTAAAGTTTCATAAATTTTAAAACTTGTTTAAAAATATATAAATCTTGTAGAATTACATATAAAAAATTATACTTATACATTGAGTAGTTCAAAAATGACATGAAAGATCAAACTATGTTTTGTAGTACCTTCTTTGCACATTTTTAAGACTCCTATGACCCCTTAATAAAATCAGTCGGTATGTGAAGGGGTTTGAGATGGTTGGTTGAATAAGCATCGCTATAGCTAATTCCCAGAGCAGATATTCTGGTCATTGGTTAGTTTCACACAAACTTACTGCAATTATGATCACTGCACTCTTCTGGCGAGCTGGGTAATGGGCTATAAAGCCTACACTCTCCCTACTAGAGGGCGCAATCACTGTCATTGTCATTGTCATGATCACTGCACTCTTAAAACAAAAGAGTGAAATCCACTCCTATAGGAGAAGTGCATTTTCAACAAAGCGAAAGGAGCGTAAATTAACTCAGACTGAGTTAAAATCGCTCGTTTGTTTTAAGAGTGTGGTTCTTGACTATACTGGTCTTCAACAGTAATTTTACATGAGACAATTTATCTGCCAAACTAGATTGACGTTCTATAAAAATGAAATAATGTCTTAAGTGTCGATTCCATTTTATTTCTTGATGACTTTAATTCGAATCTCTTAAATTTTTAAAAACTTATTTTTATTAGATGCATTTCATGTTTACGGGAAGATCTCTTTACAAGAATACTATAGCTTTAAAAAGTATGTTCTAGTATTCTTTGACTGACTATAATTATTTTTTATAATACAAAATTTAGTTATTAAGAAATTTCGTAAGAAGACCAAACACATATTTTCTTGTTTTTCGTTATGTAGTTTCTGTAGTAACTACGTTGAATTGTTGTAATACCGACATCTTGTTTTAATATCAGATACGCGAGCTCGCGTGATTTCCTAAATACCCAATACACATACTCTAAATATTATGTTGTATTAGATTGTATTACCATCAATGATAAACTGATCATGCTCTTCTCCATACCAATAATCAATTTAAAGCGTAACTGAACACCTATCCACCTTAATTTACATACAACACTTCCAATCATGTCGGGTGGCGTGTCCAATAAAACACCCTCGTTTACCGAAACATGAAAAGTGACTTGTAACATTGGCACAAAAAAGGGATACAGGGGGGTTTCCTTATTAAATACGACGCCCCGTATAACAGATGGTGTGCCTACAAGCCCAGTCCAGCCTTGCGTACCAAGATTCGATACCGCGTTATCGGCATCAAATCACTCCCCCCCCCCCCCCCTTGTATAGCCCTGTATAACCCTAGGGCCTGATGTATAAAAAACAGGATGATATTAATTATTTCATTGTCGCCGGAGCCTTTTTTTTCTATTGTTGTAGCACGACGTCTCTAACAATAACCGGACACGCTTCAACAAGCGATTGAGGCAAATGAAGCGATTGCTGAACCCCGCGCCCTCTGTTTAGTGGGGGAGCTGATATGGTTGTCGGGGTTTTCTCGCCAATCTCGCCAATTCGTTACGAAATAATCTTCAGTTGTTGTAATTTTTATCATTAAATACTTCATTTTGGTACAGTGTTTTAAATGACTTCTTTATAAACTATAGAGTAGAACTTAAATTATCCGTAGAACTATAGAGTAGAAACTATAGAGTAGAACTTAACTCCGCGTATCCGAATTTTAGTAGTATTATTTTCCTTGATCTATTCATCCCTTCATGCGCAACTTGTGAAACTGGTGCCTTTCCGTTTAATTAAAATTATTATTTTATTATTTTCATTAATTATGAGATTTTTTTCCCATTTCAACCTTTTTACTGTAATTAAAATATATCCCTTTTACGGAAAAAAAAATTCGCTTATATTAATGGAGACCTTTTGATTCGGAAAATTCGAGTTATACTATAAAGATACTTCCAAACAGAAAACTCGAAATAGATTGACTCATCATCAACGTAGGGTTTTTGTATGACCCAATCCTGCCTAACCTGAAACCATAATAAACTCCTTTAATTAATGTGTGTCATAAAATTCAAGCTTTAGGACGTTAAAAAATTTAAAAGAACTCATTTTAAATTAATTTTAAGTTTAAGTTCTAACACATTTTAAATATTTGCGAAATTTTTTTCTGTGTATTGGCGACGATTAGGTATTTTGGCGAAAAAGTACCCAATACCTAGGACTTATCCGTTTAGTGTGGGCTATGGCTTGTTGCTGAATAGGAGATTGGCTTTTTTAGCTTCGGTTGTTTTCGGGTCTTGATTGACGTTTTTCGGGGCAGAAGTCGGTCGCGGTCGAAATGCTTCCTTTCAGGTGCACGCGGTGGTTTGGATAGGCATGGAGTTTAATTCGACAGGTGTTTTTCTGTGTCGTGATTTAATTTATTTTTAATTGAATCACTAAATGTTTAAAAAAATCATCTGAAAGATTTCTGTGTAAGCATCTTTTTTCGTAAAAATATGAAAGTTCGCCAATGGATCATTTTCCTAAACTAAATATTTTCGTTGGGAAACTCACAAGTTAAAAAAAACTTTTTAAATTTGAAAAAAAAGTGGAAATACTATTTAATTGCAGTTAGATTTGGGTTTGAGTTATCGTCGCACTGAGCCACACGAGGGCTATTGGCGACGGGTGCCGTATTTTAGAACCACATTAATTGCAGTAAGTATGCATCAACTGTAATGCAGTGTAATCGCTTCTGGCTGCCTATTTATAGCCTCTATTAGGAGCTTTATCGCAGCCAATAACGACTCGTAATTTAGAACCATGGTCAAGTGACGAGGTTGACACCTGAGCGGGCCGTGCATCAACTATTCTGTATTTATTATTTTATTTAATGAAAAAGTTGTAGTGATAGCCCTTTTAACACACTTAACGTCAAGGCAGAAAGAGTAAAATGCATGGGGGGGAGTTAGCCCTATGTACTTGACACCTTTATTCATTTTTCAATTATTTTAAGGATAATGATGTATATAGTTATAATAAATAAAAATAAGATTTTGTATTACGCCGGAATACAACATAAACAAACAAAGACAAGTATGGCCGCTCAATGGCACAACTATTCAACCATATATTAAACCTCCAGATAGAAGAGGCTTAGTGTCTGAATTGGTCTTGACTTGTAACGGAGAAAAAATGCACAAATGCTGTTCAAGAGTTCCTCTCTGTCTCTATGCAATTCCAAAGGGGAAAGTTATTTCTGAACCAAGTTTTTAACAGATACTTATCTAAATTTTCTACGAAGAAAAAAAATAACCATATTTATTAAGTGAAATGATTTATAGGCAACTTTTAAAAACAATTAAATGCTATCATAGGAACATTTAAATTTTTTCCAGATAAATATTTTAATTTAGTGCTGCCATCTCTCAGAATGTTTGAAAAATAATACTGCCTTCAATTCGAAATAATCAAGCTCTTCATAATACGTTAATTCCACTTATTAATTTTTAATTACTTAATAACATAGTATTTAAAATTTGAAAACTTTTATGAGAGTCTGTCGCATACTATGTAATGAAAATAGGCTTTAAAAAACGGACACACTCAACTGGATATCCCTTTGCCATCTTGCTGTTTTCTCAATTTTATAACATTCTTAAAACTAATTTTGTAAAAAAAAATTGTATGAAATACCTTTCAGTGAAGTTATGAATGAGTAATTTTTCGAAACAGTGAAAATATTTTTCATTTTTTAATACTTAAAAATTTTTCATATAAAGACTATGATTTAGTGCTGAATGACTGTCTGTATGATGCTGCTAAAGACTATGAATAGTGCATTAATTCATTAAAATGTAAAATCAGGTTCGGCCGTTGACTAGAATTTGTTGCCCCTTGAAATTTAGTAGAAAAATTCCTAGCTTCACTGGCCCTTCTCTATATTCGAGGTTTAATATTGGGTAAATATAAAAAACGTTGTGGTGCTGCCATCTGTAAACCAATAGAAAAAGTATTTATTTGCAAGATAACTTGTTTTTACTTAAAAAAGTACTTGTTTTACTCTTAACTACGAAAAGCATCGTATGATAATTTTAGAGTTAACAATCCAAAATCAAGTTTTTGCAAAAAGGATTAAAAAAATGGTTAGATAGTGAGTGCTGTCAAATCCTTGCATAAGAAACACACTACAATTTAAACAATATTTTTTTTATCAAAGAAAAACTATGAAATTCACACTGCCTATTTTAAACATTTGATTTCATTGAATTTCTTTTTCCGCAATTACCTGTTATTTTTCTCCATTTATGTAACTCGGTAAATAGAAGACGTAAAAAATGTAATACTTTTAAATTATTTTTTTAATTTTTACAGATAATTCAATTATAAAGTCAATGGATATTTTTTAATTCAACATAACTTTTTTTTTATCTAGAGTTTCACTCTGTTAAAAATTATGCAAGAATAATCACTTTGTGCCTTGTCAATAACACAATTAAATTACAATATTTTTAGAATTTTCTTGTTAGATTTCAATATATAAATATATTTTTTTCATATTGAAGTTCTTACGTCCATTCACGAAAGCTTAATCAATATTGTCACTGATCATTGCTTAAATGCTCTAATGTCACAAGTATGAAGTTATTGCTTTAAATCAGATGATAGATGGCAGCACCAAAAAACGAGCGTACCGTGTAGAGTATCGTGGTGCTGCTATCTGTAAACCAATAGAAGAACTAAAAGAAAAATCTTTTTTGGCACGATATCTTTATCTTTCTTTTCACTTAAAAAAAATACCTGGTTCACTCTTAAGTGCAAAACAATAAGAAAAAATTATTAATAAATACTACAAAAATTAATTATGTTGCAAATAAAGATTAAAACAAAATGATTGGATAGTTTTCCATATGAATTCATTATTTTAGAAACACACTGCAATTAAAACTTAAAATATTTACTAAGGAAAATGAATGGAAGACAAACCGATAATGTCAATTATCAAATTTTATTTGTCGGGAAAAATATTTGATGCCGCCTTAAAACATTGGAATTTTCTTGACCACAGTCAACTGTTTTTTGTCTCTACTTAACAAGGTCGGCTAATGGACAATTCCCAATTTTTTTTATATTTTTTTATTCGATGCAGGATGTCGAAACAAAATATTAGTTCAAACAAAAAAAATTCCGATGAGTATTTATTTTTTTATTCAATTTCAAAGTCGGGCTTTCGAGAAGCGCGCGAAAATCACTCAAATGCTGTGACGTCAGTTTTTACAAAACTCGTTGACATATTCCGATCAGCTCTGGTTGATATTGACATTTGTGTGAAACTGAAACTGTGAAGTATGCGATACAATACGATAGTTTCGTTTGTTAAAACTATTTGAACATGTCATATCGGTATTGCATAGTTCCTGAGTGCCATAATACTACAGTTACTATCCCAGAAAAGATTTTTTTTATATTCCAAATAATTGTCCTGAAAGAAGAAAATAATGGATAAAGGCTATGCGACGTGATCCTCTGTTTCTCCTAAATCGTAAGCTGTAGACAACTTGCTTTGCAGAAAGTATAGAGAATAGCTCATTGTGTAAAAGTTAAGAAACAAAAGAGATTTTTTTTAGTTTTCAGCTACTTTTCTTTAATGTTTGAGTTATTAATTGCATAACTGTTTGTTGTTCAAAAACGTTATAGTAAAAAGCGACAGTATAAATATCTAAATAATAGATAGCAGCACGAGTGCTTTGGAATCAATGTTCTAAATACATAAAGTAATTAATTAATAGCTTATATTTAGCTATTTTTGGGGTTTTCAATTGAAATTAAATTGAAAAAAAAATGTATGAATGGTACATGCATTTGAGTTGTTAAATAAAATTATAAACTTAGATACAATGATTTTACAAAGTGAAAAACGACCTGGGTCAGATTCTGGGTGTATAATAACGCAGCTTTTGGGTAAGTTGTCGCTCTGCGCTTTGAAAAAGCCTGGTTCCATCGAAATAAATTGAAGAAAAAAGACAATTAGAATAAAACACAATAGTAAATTAAAAATAAAGAATAAAAATCCGAACGTCTAAGAAATAAAATAAATTTAATAAGAAAGCAATTGAAAACTCTAGATAGGTCGTCTGCACGCCGTTGTAAACTTTAGTAAACAAACCCACTAACATAAATGGGGACGTCACAACCTCTCAACCAATAGCAGAACGGTTAAAACAAGAACTAATTTCTGCGAGTTTTTAAAGTTAATATTAAATTTAAAAAAAAAATCGATATTTTAACCAGGATATTCGGAATCAGCGTTGTTTTGTTTATTAAGAAAAATAATTTTGAAGTGTTTTTAAAAAAATACGGGAATTGTCCATTGAATACTTAAAAAAATTATACTTTTAAATTAAGTAATTACAAAATGTTATAAATAGTTCAACTATAGGATCATAAATATTTATGTAGTTATCATACAATTTTTATGCATAGTTCTACACAATTAAGAGTTATAAAAATAATGCGAAACAAAATGTATCACTTTGTGCTTTCGACAATAAAACTTTTAGATTACAATCTTTTAAGACTATTATTTTTGTATGTCAAAATCTCATTTTTTTGTCGTACTGCAGAGCTTAAGTTCATTCACAAATTATTGTTCAATATAGTCACTATAGTTACTTCTAATCACAATCTATAGTCACTTCTCCTTACAGATATGTAACTTTTATGAAGTTATAGTTTTTAAAAATGATGGTAGATGGCAGCACTAATAAAATGAGTACAAACTGCTTAATGAGAATTTTAATTAAGTTAGATTTTCCTTCCAGGAGTTTGTAATTAGTACGCAATTAGAGGAAACTACTACCAGAAGACCAATTACGGGAAGATGATTTTTTTAAAATCTTTTAAGATTTATTAGGTATCAAATAGTAAGATCTGAAAAGTCCTAAGCTTTAAAGTGTGAGTGTTTCTCCTAACCCCCAAAAAACTATCTTTATAATTTGTATCTAGAATACAAGAAGTACAAGAAAAAGTACGACGAAAACTATAGTGTTGCGAAAATTCTTCGACTAAGTGTTCAGTGTATTTTGATATTTTCACAACTGCTGATTTGCTGAGCAATTTGCTAAATTTTTGCATGCTTTTGTTTAAAAACTTAAATGCTGCGCAATTTGAAAACCCATTTTTTTTAATCACTAAAACTTATTCCAATTGCAATGATGAACTAGTAATTTTAATTTCCAATAAAGACAAAATAGAAAACTATATGCTTATGTTTTGTATGATATTAGATGATAATTTTTCTATTGACATTGCATTGATCATATCATATCATAAAGTGACTAGGTGACAGGTATTACGTGACCGCTTCATAAGCCCAAGATTGCAGGTTTGAGCTCCTGATTTGGAAGATATTCTGAATGAGAAAACGCATGGTCGGTACTCATGTCATATGATTTTGTGGCATAAAAAGTATCCCTTAATGATCCATTTTGATTGAGTTGGGGTAGGGGTATACATATATATTCCGCCTTATGTGCTTGATCAGAGACCGGCTTATAAAGCCTTCGTCAAGTAAGACAGACACAGAAAGAATTTTTTACTGTTACAGGGAAAGGAGTATACACCCAGGGCGAAGGCGGGAATCCGCTACAGCGCGCAGACTGCTAGCGTAATGGTCCAAACCACACTGCCATCCGGGCCCCCTGGATTGGGTCCTGTTGGTAAGATTAAAGATCGGCATACTTTCATAATCACAGAAAGTTTAAATTCATTGCAATCTGAACGTCAAACTTGGTAGCGAGAGCCGCCTAGATAGTGCCACTAAAAAATGGCTCTCAGTTCTCGGGAACATGCCGGGTTTGCAAAAGGCTTTTCAGCCACAAAACAGCCCCGTTGAAAAAATATATACTATATTACAATACATTATATATACATACTATATTACAATACATTATATATACATACTATATTACTATACTAGTATATTAAATCACATTATATTACATAAAAACGTTAATATGTCTACATTTTGAGCGCTGATAATTCAATAGATTTAAAATATTTTCAATATATTTGAACTAAAAGTATAAGCAACATTTTTACATTCTTCCGTTATCCAAAAACAACACAATGCTATAACATTATTCTACCGCAAGAAAAAAATGCAAAATTTTCCAGACTCAACAATCACTATTGTTTTATTCTCACGGTTTTGTTAATGCAATTTCAACGAGCAGTTACTGATTCGCAGAGATCCTTATTTATATATAAAAAAAACTTACATATGGCATTGGCATTATTATGATTATGCATTTTTGAATGAATTTCTCATACTGTAAAATGCAGTGCAAATACTCATTTCCATGAAAAGTACTATCTTCTGTTTGGTTTCTGCACGTTAATGAAAAAGAGAAAAAAAACTATGTCGATTTGTATTACATAGATTTTTGGTCATCAGGTATATAGTATTTTTTTAAGTAAAATAAAGCAATCATAATATTTTGACTAGTAAAAAACACGTGCAAGAACGTTCTTAAAATATTTTTATACTTTCAGCAACAGGTTAAAGCCCATTAATATCTTTTATGATAAAAAAGGAATCATTGTACTTCAGTTTCGCAATATATTATTTAAACAAATGCATTTAAATAAACACCGTTGACAAAAGAACTTGTGAACCTGAATATAAATTCCCTTGGGGGAAAGCGAAATATTCATTTCTTCATAAATATTTTCATCTTTTGTCTCTTATTTAATTTAAAATTACCGTCTTCTTACATGTTGTTTTAAAAATATTATTTTTTTCCTTTTGAAAAGAAATATGACTCGAATAGTTTGTAATATTCCAACATTGAGGAATTTCTTTCAAAACATTTAATAGATTCCTGAGCGTTTCATCATTTAATTAACGTTTCAATTTTTTGTAAATTCCGTTAGCTTAATAACAGTTTAATTTAACAAATGCAATTACTTATTAGTTTAATTATTTTATTAATGTATTAGTTTAATTATTTTCCTCCTTTTTTCAAACATTTGAATAAAAAGTGAACATGACGAAACTTTAGAATGTCTGCTTGTTTTACTGTGTGCGTGTCTGTCCGTTAATTGTACATCACCCACTTTCAAAGTGGAAATCAAATGCCACTGACAAATGTTTGTGTGTCAAATTGAAACAAAAATGACACAAATCTTCTTTTCCAATTTTATTTAAAAATTTGGACTATAAGCCCTAAGTAAAAAAAATACTTTTATTAGCCATTTGAATATAATTAAAATATATTTTATCCGTTTGAAAAGTAATGGATGTTTTTTTAATTATAAATTAAAGTAGCGATTCATTTCAACCAACTGAATCGCCCGTTTTTATATGTACTGCCATAAAAATATTTTTCATAAAAAAACATATATATGATGAGTGAAATTTTTCAAATTTTTTTTACTACCAACACAGTGACTTACAAAACATACATAATGAAATAAATAAACCTAAATCTTCAAATAAATTTAGAGTGACGTGACTTGTATGATTATCTGCACTTAAGGTAGCCTCTTTTTAGGTTAGCCAATTACTGTATACCCTATACTCTTACCAATAGTCATTGAAGTAAAAGAAATCATCGAAATCGAGATCAGCTTTAGAGATACCAATCGAATAGCGTGTCATTTCCCGTGTCATACCATCCGATTGCTTCGGGGAATACGAGAATCCACGGGGCTTATTATTTTCAATTAAGTAGAGAGTGGCACAGTTAGCCTCTTTTCTTTTTTGAAAAAAGAAATATTCTCACGAGATAGGCGAGGACAAGATATCATGGATTATACTGCTCTTTTGAAGGAACTGTTGTGGAAAAGTGTTTTTTCTGTAATTGTTTTCAGTAGAACTATTTTCAATACTGTTTAACATTTTTCAATGGACTACACCATAGTAGTGGTTCTTAGTACCTGTGACGGCTGTGTGGTAAAATTTTTCAACACACAGTAAAACTATTAGGAATTGCCGTTGAAACTATGCCTTTGAAACTGTTAGGAACCATATTTTAGTGAAAGTGAAACTATTTTGAAATAGTAGTCCATTTTTCTGTCCGTCCAGGTTTTTAAAAGTAAAATATGGAAATTCTTAAGATCAATGTAGCACATAAATTTATATCTAAATAATAGCGTTTATTCAGTTTTTCATTCAAAAAATTTGTAAAGGTTTTAAAAATGGAAAATTCTTATGCGAATTTATTTTATGTGCGATGAAGGCAGCTGAAAAACAATTTGTATATAAAAAAAAGAAGTAAAGTAATATGTTCATGCAATCATCACTTATACTTTACGAAATAATAAAAGAAAACTGACTGTTTTTACGTCAGTACTGCTATGTGGGTTTTATGAAACACGTTTTTCTTGAAGCGAAACACTAAAAGGATACAAATTGCTTAATTTAGGAAGATTACGAGTAAATGCCACGTGAACAAAAGAACGCTTTTGCTAGTAGGTGGGTGGTCGTGCTTCAAATTTAGAAATAATTGTTAATATATTTATCCTTATTAAGTTTTACAGCATTAGATTTACTGATGTAATATGGGCTTCATTGTTGAAGCAAATCCAACTTGGAAAGTCAGAAGAAGTGCCAGATCTACCTTAAAGGGGAATGGGCGCGCTGGACTGCGGGTCTCCAAAGCAAAGTGCTTCAGTGTTAATCCAAAAGATATAAAAATATTTCCTTAGCTACATTTCTCCGGCTGTATTGAATATTTTTACAAATGGATTTTTTATGTGATAAATGTAGCTGACTTACAGGTGCCGACAATCTCACGTTTTGAAATTGGTACGAATTGTAAAAATATTCAATACAGCCGGAGAAATGTGGCAAAGAAAATAATTTTTTCCTATTGGATTCAAACTGAGGCACTTTAGTTTGGAGATCTGTGGTCCAACGTGCCCATTCCCCCTTAAGGCCTGTTAGGCCCGAGACTAGGGCCTCTCAATACTAGTTTGTAATATGCTAAATGCTGTTGATGATCATTTTTTGTATCGTTTTAAATGCTTCAAGATCCAACCTTAATTTTAGATTCACTTTGACTCGGACATTGATCTAAAGTGATTGGTTTGATCAATGTTATAAGGAAGCCAAAAAAAATTTAGCAAAAAATAAGATACACCAGCCAACTGCACAGAATTTTCTGTAAAGGAGCCCCCAAAATTTGTTCTGCCTACACTCTTAAAACGAACGAGCGATTTTAACTCAGTGTGATTAATTCTCACTCCTCCAGTCTGGAAAATGCACTTCTCCTTTTGGAGTGGATCATTTGTGTGTTAAACCTCCAACAGGAACACTCCAAACGAGTGATTTTAACTCAGTTTGAGTTAATATTCATTCCTTTCCAGTGTCGAAAATGCACTTCTCCAACTGGAGTGGATTTCACTCGTTTGATTTAAGAGTGTATAGTCTGAGTTTTAGTAGATCAGGCCTTGGTCAGAAGTATGTTCTTTTTTAGGAAAAAAAAACATTAGTTAAAGTTAAATTAAACTAATTATTGGAGTTTTTATCTCATTGATGATAGCCCACTCAGTACACTAGTGAGGAGTGTATTTTGAAAGATATTGAGTTAAGAGGGAATGATAGCAGGTCTCAAAAACAAAGTGCTTCTATGTTAACCCAATGAAAAAACATGATTTTATTAGCAAAATTTCTTCCGCTCTATAGAATATTTTTTAAATGTTTTTTTTTTTTTGTATGAAAAATGTAGCTGATTTTCAGAGCTCTGTAAACTCATTTTTGTAAATTGGATCTAATATTTTGTTTAAAATTTGTATTTCAAACCATAATTTAAAAAAATGTTTTATTGTTACTTAATTATGTTTACTGTAATTCCTTGAATAGTGAATGAAAAAAAAATCTTATATTAATCCCTTTAGTCCCTATTATGCCATTTGGCATAATTATTTTCTGATCATAATTTTAAAAAAATAATAGGACTGACATCTATTGGGATTAATAAAAATATTTTCTAATCAAAAATATTTTGAAGAACCGAATGATGTGCTTTTTGATGTCATAAATGGCTATAGACGATCAGAATTTTTTTTGGAAATGAAGACGCCAAATTGTCATTGGAACTGACAGGGTTAAATGACGCGGTATGAAATTAAACTTTATACAACCATTATAGATATGTGAATAGTTTAAAGTGAATTAGCACATACTGTTTATTAAAATAACTTATAAATGTTTTCGAAGACAAGGTTTTTACCTTGCAAACAAAAATATTTTTTTGAGTAACCAATTTTTTATTTTTTTCAGTTTTGTCTATTTTAAAAAGAACGCTATTGAGACAAACCTAATGGATATTCTCAAACTAAATTTAGGAAAATAGTAGTAAAATGCATTTGGTGATATATATTTTTCATTAAATCATATTATTTGAATGAGTATGAACTATATTTCCTGTTTGTTCTTTAAAGACAATCGATTGAACACCGACCACATAAATCTTTATTTGGTAAAGTATGACAGAAATTCAACCACATAACCGCTTCTACCATTCTTCTGCATTAGAACAATGTGACATCGACGCAAAGACACGTTGCTAAAAATTATTTTTGCAAATACTTTAAATAAAATGTTCAATATTAAAAAGTGAAATTCATTTTTAAAACTGATAACGTACTTTAACATAAACAATTTATTTGATGAAAAAATTTTAGTTGCAAAACTCACAGATAAAGTTTAGGTATTAGGGGAGGGCAGGGGAATCCCGCCACCTCGGGCAATGCCGCCCCTTGTATCTCGCCAACGGTATATGTGGGAGGGGGGCTGTGAGCACTGACCTGTAGCAGGAAACAAAGTATTTTGTAGTGAGTTGGTGTTAAGTTATTTAAAAAATACGGTTTTTAGTGATTTTCATCTAATTTTGGGCCTTCTGAAATTAAGAGATAAGTGACTGTTATCTCTAAGTTAGATAAATCGGTTATATATCATTGAAAAGAGTAATTATTTGGCGATTTTATCACGTTGTTAGTTTGGACGCTAGGCCATCTACCTTCCCCAAACAAGCCGTCTATGCCATTTTGTCTTAAAGGGGTAATGCCGCCACATCACTCCGGGGTTATGCCGCCACATGCAAAAGGATGGCGGCATAAGCCAAAAATAAGAAATTTCATATATTGGCCCTAAAACCTATTATTTTTCGTTCCAGATGCCACGTATCTGAAAAGAATAACTGAACTGGCCAAATAGACCAGCAAAACTTTAAAAAAAAACCTTAATAGTTAGTTGCAAATGGAAAGTTAATAGAAGAGCTGTACAATTTACCATTCCAAAGTTAATTAAACCTATTTTAGTTCTATATGTATTGCTCTATTATGTAATTTCCCATTATTTATATATTATTTGCTTTGTTTATTGATGTGGCGGCATTACCCCAGG
The DNA here is from genome assembly GCA_023701765.1 of Hylyphantes graminicola. Lineage (NCBI taxonomy): Eukaryota > Metazoa > Arthropoda > Arachnida > Araneae > Linyphiidae > Hylyphantes > Hylyphantes graminicola. The sequence continues at coordinate 33,525,809 of CM043111.1, read as the reverse complement.
TACCGGGGCAATCCCGCCACTGTGCAAGCTTTTAGAAAAACAATTTTATTCAGTTTTTATTAAAGATATAAATTTTAAAAAAATAACCACAAGATAGGTTATGAACTGTAGTATGCTATGCTCATTACTATTTACATTAATTGCAACACAATTCGGCATGAAAATTTAATTTCCCTTAAGGTGGCGACATTCCCCTTCTCTACCCTATTAAGATAAATGCCCGGTTTGTTCATTGGTGACTTCATACAATTGAATTAAAATCGGAGTTTTAAATATACCTTTTAAATAAAGTTACTGAAGTTATATATATTAACTTAAAAAATTAGGATTATACATAACGGTCTAGTCAACAAATTTTGGTTTTACGTCCATTTAATTTCGTTTCTGTTTATGATATTTAATCAACTGTAATTTCCTATTAAGAAACACTGAAATTTTTTACAACGATGTAAGTTAAAACTAGTCGCGCGTAACACTACATGACTTTCAATTACCATTCAATAGATTATTACACATTTCAAGATAAATATATACAATAAGATCATTTAAACCTAAAGTGTTCTATGGCATCCATCACATGCGCATGAGCGATTTTCCCCATAACTTTATAGTGGTAGTAAGAACTCCTATACCAAACTTGAAGCCTGTGGCTTTTTTTTTTCATTTTTCAGCAAAACCTTTAAAACCAACAAAATAAAAAGCTTTGTTAACGACCGTAGCTCTTGTAGTTTAAACTGTAGAGATGTGTGGGTCCAATGTTTAAAACCATCATTTTCAGAATAAAAAAAAAGCAAAAAGTGTCTTCAAAAGTGTAGCAAACACAAATCACTATTTCGGATTTTAGACCCTATAGCAATGCTTTATATTTCATATTCGGTAATTGAAAATAAAAAGTTTATTAGAAAAGTGATTGTCATGCATTTTAATCTAAAAGTGATTGTTATGCATTTTAATCTAAAAGTGATTGTGATGCATTTTAAGCTAAAAGTGATTGTTATGCATTTTAATCTAAAAGTGATTGTTATGCATGTCTTATTCTTTGTTTACATAAATGTAAACAATAATAAGACTTGCATAACAATCACTTTTAGATTAAAATGGCTAGGATTTTTCACTAGAAAATAACATCAATGCCTAAATGGAGGTGAATGGAGTTTTAAATGTAAAAAGGGTTTAAATTTTTTAAGGGGTCTCAGTACCCCAGAATCGATGAAATATCGATTTTTTGTGAAATCTTAAATACTATTTCCAATCTTTAGTATGTTTTCCAAAATCTCAAACAATTGAAGAAATATTATTTACATAAGAAATTCTATTTTAACTTTTCATCAAATGTTCCACTACTATGTAGTCCTTTCAATGGATTTTACAAAGTTCGTAACATTCAGAAACATACCCTTACTTAAAATGCTAAGACTTTAATAAATACTTAATGAAAGCAATCAATTTTTTTTAATGTACATAAGATTATATTGAAAAAAATTAAGGATGGCATAGTAAAACATTTAGTAGATTTTTTTATAAAATAAAAAGCTTGAATTTTGTATTTTTAAAAAATAAAATTGAGGTGTTAACCCACTTAAATATTTGTTTTCTCTAAAAAAAGTGTCTCGCTTCAAAAATTTTATCCCTAAAGTTATGAATGGTTCAATAATGCTTAGAAAAAAAATACAGAAAACCAAATTAAATCTTAAGTAGAAGAAAAATGCTAAAAACTGCATGAAATTTCTTTAAAAATGAAATATTTGACATACTTAACTTTTCAAAAGTTTTTCCAGGTAAAAGAACCACAGTTTTATATTTACATATATTTATAAAAAAACATATTTGTTTCAAACATAGATGTTTAAGTTTATGTGTTTGATGTTTTATTGTGTAATGTATTTTTAATTTCAGATGGTTAAGAGTTTAAACTTGTTGCTAAAGATAAAATTTCTTTAAAACTGCTACCATATTCAAAATTCTTTTACTTCTTTGTTTTTCTAAACTAACAGGTAAATTTCGAGAAAGAAACTGTTATTAAAAAAAACTACTGATGAATTTAAGCTCTATGCTATAATATGTCCCATTATTTATCTACTAAAACAGACACACATTTTTTTTAGTTAACGTTCAAAAATTTCATCAAGTTACAATACTTTATCAAATTATCCATTTTCCAAATAATATTAGCCTATATTATTTCGGCTGTATCATCAAAAATCATAGTTGATTCTACTTTCTGCATTTTAAAGGTAAATTTTACATTTACTTACAACTAATTTACTTTTATCATCTAAAAAACGTATAAATTTCAAGGGAATCTGCCAGTATTTACTGCTCCCTCAAAATGTCCCATTTCAAAACGATTCCAGTTGCGGTTTTCCATTAAAGGAACCGTATAAAAAAGTTCCTACATAAAACTCGATACCTCTTCCCACGAGATAAGGTAGCTAGCTACTCCACTATTTTGATATCTCAAACATATCGCCCCTACATACCCTTACAGTAGTTTGACACAATGATAACTGATGCTGTATAAAATAGAGCACAGGAAATAATAATTATAAAAAAAGCTTATAAAGATAGAAAATGCGAATCTAGCTTAACTCAGAACACTACAAAATATTTTTGCAAAACTACACTACATTTTGCCAATATTTTTTAAATTACAGTGTTGTAATGTTCGGTAAATTGTAAATTGATGCTTTCATGACGTTTTAACATGATCAACTCACACCAATAGCGTTTAAACAAAAAAGATAGGCTCATCTAATGATCCAATCAGATCTTGCCAGTGAAGCAAACGTCTTTGATGGTTTCCCACATCTTTGTACGCCATATGTAAATTCACAGCACATGTTGATGGCCAGCACTTTTGCATTTACATTGCAATGGTAAAATAGAGGCTTTTTATAGTGTAACAAATAGCAAACAAACTGTTTTTTCCCCCCAAATATATATTTAACAGTGTTAATTGACATGTTAAACACATTTTTAAGATACATGTCGGTTACATTTTAGGAAAATCAACGTAGCAATGCATACTAAAGTAGGAATCTTTAGGAAATTTATTCGACCAATTACGAATGGCCAACCTCATCTTATAAAATATTTCTTTTTCAGAAAAAGAAAGTTACAAGTCGTCCACTTATAATCGTAGGAATCAATAAATACAAGATATACAGACAAGAAAAAAATTTCCATTAAACGACATTTTGAAATTTGTAAATTTTTGAATCATTTTTATTTGGCTCGAGACTTTCTCGCAGATAAACGAATATTAATCAAATTACGCTGAACATTTAAATTGTGGGATGAAAAAAATTTGATTAATTCTGCTTAAAAATTGCCGCGATCTATTGTAATTAGCACCATTTCCGTATAAGAAAACCATTAAATTATTCAAAATATTAAAAAAAAGAAGGAACTGAAAAAACGAAGGAGAAAAAAATAACGCACAAAATGTTTAATCTGCGAGACCGTGTAATTTTGGTTATCATCAGTGACATATTACGAGCGGCTTTTTACCGTAGGTGCTGTTCATAAGTCAAGATAAGTTACGTCTCTTTTTCTGCCATTCTCGTTTTGTCGAAAAACGTGTTGTAAGGGTAGCTGGTGTTTTTGATATTTACGAGAGAGAAAAGGTTTTCTCTGAAATGTTGTTTTGTAGGGATATTTTTGAGCTTTAGTGTATGATAATTCCTGAAAAACAATGGGGGTAGGGGAGCCCAGTCGGTAAGGCACTCGCCTAGCATGCGAAAGGTCCCAGGTTCGGGTCCGGGCATCGCCAAAATAACTGCCGACCTGTAAATGGTCAGTGCAGCCAAAAATGTCCGACGATAATAGTACCCCGTGTCAGGGAGTGCACGTTAAATATCCTTCAAAGTCCTAACGCTGCGTACGCGATGTCACCCTTAAAGGTTTCGTTGGCCGGGTGACTATTCAGGTGTCAACTCGTCACTTGACTGTGGTTCTAAAATACGACGCCCGTCGCCAATAGCCCTCGTGTAGCTCTAGTGCGATGATAATTCAAAACCTAACCTTACCTAACCTGAAAAACAAAAGTTATCATGGCTATGACTTAATTCCCGTTGAATTGAAGTCTCTACCAAACTCCGTTTAAATATCACCATCACATATTTATGACTAACTTCTGAGTCCAACGAACTAGAAAATCACTATATATTATCGAAAAAGAAAGGAGATATATCAGACAATAGATATCATTGTTACAACCTACAATAAAGCTTCAAAACTATATTATTAATCAAATCCCACATCAAGATGAAACCTCTACAATTAGCCAACTGTCCTCCACAACATAACAGAATTTCAACTACATTCTTAAGCAATAATCAATATTTTCAAATAATTGATTTAATATAAATAACAGATTTAAGCAATTAAATACTGATCAACACTTAGAAATTTTTTCACACGACTTTTTGCAATTGTGCAACGTCAATTTTTTTAGACCATCGGACAGCATCTATATTAAAAAAAGTTATAGACTTAAGAAATCGTGATAGTATATATATAAATACTCAAAACTTTAACAACAGTCCGTTTTCCCTGTAAAAAAAATCAGTCACGTTCACAAGTATGAGTGCTGTATTGTAAAGCCTGCAAGGTGTGTACTGTAATATCAATCACATGCACCTCAGCCACAATTCAGTTTGACTTACGCGATTGGTAGAAAAGATCAACAGCACCGTCATAAATCACGTCGTTTGAGTCTGTGCAAGCTAAGAAACTACAAAAAGTTCTGTATATTGCCTTAAGGTATCCGACTACGTTTGGAGGGAATTTTTTAAAAATCAATCTTTAGACATTTTATTATTATTTTTATTATTAATTAACACAATCAATTACAACATACAGAATTTCTTTTTTTATTTTTTACAAACATATGGAAAATTATTCAAAATTTTGTTACCACGAAAAACGCTCCTTACTAAAATTAAATTTGTTTACAAGGTATATTTTTCATCTATGCATACTTTTGAATGTCAAGAGTGTAATGAACCGAAAACTAAGTAATCTGAGCTAAATTATGGATTTTAGAATTACTCGACACTGCCATGAAATTTCTTTCTGGAAAATCCTTCAAATTAACCAATTTAAATGGTTCTAAAATAAATGTTAGTAGCAGGAGAGTCAAGTCCTCGGTTCATTACACTCCTGAAGATCTGACGTAATCGTAGAAAAAAAATTAAAAAGATACTCGCTTAACTTTTTGAGAAATCCCAGTATTCGTGTACAAAATTTGATGAAACTTTTATGCTGAGGAAAACGCGTTTAAAGATTGAAGTTACATTCAAATAGCAGGACAGCCTTCCTTTTGGTACATTGGACATTCTTCATCTTCGAGTTACACATTTTTAATTTTTATTGTAGATCGCAATTTTGTACGAGTGGTCTTTTCTAAAGGTTTTCAATGCCGTTTCCGTATAATGGTGTACGAATGGAGTACCAATGGAGTTATAAAATATTTGCCTCACAAACAAAATAAAGACAGCTTTAGAATCTTAAAGAATGGTTCTGTATTTTAAAATTAAAAAAAAAAATCTGTTTTTTTTGCCGAAAAATACGATTTCAACGTTGTCGGATACCTTAACAGCAATAGTTGTAATCAAATACAGCAGAATGGGTCTTGATTATGTGGCAAATGTGCTGTATCATTGCAGAAATTATTAAAGTGTTGGGGCCTCTTTTAAAGGTACCATTTGTAAGACCTAAAGTTTTGAAACACTAACTTAAACTAAAGAGAGACCAGCTTTGGTAGGAAAATAGTAGGATAGTTGGAACTTTGGCACATATTTACGAGCCTAAAATGAAATGATGCTTCATAAAAAAAATAATCAATTATAAGATATACTTGTAATTTTGAAATTTCTACTATACTTATAAAATTTAAAGTTAAACCTCACTTTAGTTTTCCACATGTATGCTTTTATAAATAAATATTTCACGTTTTTTTGTTGTTGTTAATTTATGTTATGATAAGAACTCAGGTACATTATGTTTTTACAAAAAAATTATATTTGTTAAGCGATTCTTCAACTACGATTAAAATATATAAGTTAAAATTTAAGTCGACATTCTAGAATCTAGAGATCTCGAAATGCATTTTATATTTAAAACTTAATTTGACAATATTATAGAATCTAAAAAAGTTAACTGTGAGGGAAATTATGAAAACTAATTTCTTGAGAAAAATTCGAAAATGCAATTTGTATTTTTAATTAAAAAGAACATCACAGAAATAGTAATTACTCTCGAGGTATTTCGGAAGTTGGAAAGCAATCTCACTGCATTAATTAAATTCGAGAATCTAGTTTTACATTAATCAGCTTTAATGGTGACATCATGGTTAGAAAATTATATTTCAATTTTAGAGTGGAAATAAATTTTGATTGCAATGCTGAATTTAAGGAACTGAACTGGATTGTAATTACTACAAGAAAGGAACTGAGACGCGGAATTTTAATTTAAAGTTGAAATTGAACTTACGTTTATGCCTTTGGGGGCAGTTAAAACTAATCATTTTCTTTTTAATAATATTCATCTATTTTCGTCATTAAAATTTTTTAAGACGATATTTAAGAGCATTCTTGTTTATTTCTTAAAAATAACAATTAGTATTGTCTTCTAAAGGATTCGAAATTAAAAATTCTAAACGTACATATCTAATAAGTGCTTGTTTGACCTATTTTTTAATTTGACATTAATATTCGGCTAAGTGCATTTCGAATACCATTAGAGATTTTAAGATGTTTTCCATTTTTTTAAATGGCATATCTTGTTTCAATGAGAATACAAGAAGTTAAAATGGAAGTAAAATAGCCTACTTTCCTTTTTGTATAATTAAAAGATTTTCGATGTAATCTAAACTTTTAAAAATCCAAATTGCCGGTTTTTATTAATTTTCTTTTACAAATTCAATTACTATTCTTTAGCATTTGCTAAATTTAATAACTTGGGTCAACTTCTAGTATCCGTTTCGGCGACAATTTTGGAGGGTGATAAAGTTTTCAATTTGCAGTTGTTTGTTTTTGTTTTTACAATATTACCAATAACATTTTGAAAACAAAGTTTTTTAAGTTAAACTTATCATAACAATATCTTATTTTTAACAAAAATATTCGAACAATTGTTTAGAATTAAAAAACAAATCTACGCCAACCTGCAAATATTCTACAATCTTCAAGTATTTTTTTTTGTGTGATTTTCCAATACCTTCTAAAAATAAACAAGTTGGTTTGTATCAGAATAGGTTACTTTCTAATTCTTTAGAATCGCTTTATACATTTACTGCAAAATATATTGTAATTTTTTACTATGCCGACAATCATCCCTGGAATTTAGAGACTTGATCGGTGTTAATAGCCATCGTGTAACTCTATTGTAAAGTTAATTCCATCAACCAAAGTTAATCAGCGATTTTTCATAAAATACATGTTTTAAAGTAGATTTTTTTTAATTACTTATACTTTTTTACAACTTCATTCTATTCAGAAAAAATATACTGATCTTTGAACACGCTGATCTTTTCCTTCACGTTATAATTACCTATGACTTTTTTAAGTATATTTAAAATGCATAAAAATACACACTAATAGATTATATACATTAGTTTTAAAGAGATAGAAATAATTAATTACAAATTTATTTAAACTTAAAAAGCAGCGTAATGAAATGCAACATTCCAGAGGAATGTTCACTTTAACAAATGGAGACCAAAGATGCAGAAATGTATCCCAAACTGAAGACGAATTCTAAGACGTCCTATTTGGAAGGGCGCCACGTCTACATGGCTGCAAAAAATAATGTTTGTCTACTCTTTGGATCGATTGAACGGGTGGACCGCCCTTGAGTGTCCTTTAGTACTCTCAAGTGTGGAAGGTTTTCGCTTTCAAACAGCCAAGTGAAAATTATTAAAACTAAATATGAGGGATAATTAAATAAGGAAAAACGTAAATATATTTTATTGATATTTAAATTGACTTTATGAAGAAAAGGTTATTCAGTAAAGCTGTAAATGTATTTTTACTGATGTTTAAATTATCTCACTGAGGAATAGGTTATTGGTAAAATCGTAAACTTTTTTGTTTACTCTATAAGATTTAAAATTTGTACTGTGTAAGATGTAATTTTATAGTTAATAGTAAGTGTTAATTATATTAATTGTATTATTTTTATCTTTAATATGTATTTATATAGTTAATTTAAAACATTTTCATAACTTTAAATTTAATAAAATTAAAAATTTGTAATTTGCTAAAAATTTTATACGTTTCTAAAAATAAGCTACACGATTTTTTCCTTTAATTGCCTGTATCCACCAGGATTTTGTTATTAGTTTTATTGTTATAGTTCTATAGTAATTGTATTCAGATTCCACATAAATATTAAAAATATAAAAATTTATATGTTAATGCATTTATGTACAAGATAACACTCTTAAACTGTAAAGACTGTAATCGAGTTTAAGAATTCAGTTCAAAACCATTAAGCAAATGAAATGGTTTTAAGCACCCGATAGTATTTTTAAGAGTCAAAATTTAACTAAAAGTTAGTTTAGTGAATTGACTTTAAAGCAATTTTGTTTCCTAAGACAAAAAAATTTCATTATATCACTTATATTATTTTACTTATCACCGACTTTAATTGTCTGTGCATGTAAGAAACAAAAAAAAACCCTCTCCGATACATAATTTTTTCCTTTTCCAGTTCTTTTCATCTGTTTAATTTTAAATTAATAAGCTTAGCTCGCAATTCACATTTTTTTAATCATTAAAAATAAATAAATTGAAATCTTAATATAAATATATGAAGTTTACAGTGAACACAGAGAAGCAAATTAGAGTCTAATTAAGGGCGTTTTAGAATAAACACAGTTTCATCAGCTGTTCTCATAATTGCATAATGAGAGCATTACTTTCGTAAATTTGTTTTAGTTCTTTCACCTGAGTAAATAGTTTAATAGGGGTCATTTTTTTTTCTTTTATTCATGATGTAACTTTACGATGAAACTGCGCTTTTGTTTTTTAAGTTGTTTCAAAGCTCAAAACATACCATAGTGTATCTTTGGTTAAAGAATTTCACGTACAATTTAACCCTTGTGAAGGATTCTCTGAGGAAAAATAAATATTTTAAAAAACATCAACTAAACAAATATTTTAATTGAGAAAGTAGTATAGAATAAATATTTTTTTAAAAACGTGAATACGCTTAGCAGAATTGAAGGAGGATTTTAATGGCTACATTTAAAGAAAATCACAGTTACTTTTTTAATTAATTTTTTTCTATAAATCAGATAAAATATATGCGAATTTATTTATTATAAAATGTTATTAAGTAACACTGATTTGTTTGCTAATATATATATTCCCTGATTTATTTATGTCTGTTTTTATCACACCCAAGGAGGCAATAGATCATGTAATGCGATGCGTAGCAATTTATCTCTTCTACTGCAATGTTCAATCTCAATTATTTTTTAAATTTCCGACAGTAGATTTTGCAGCGTTTCTGCTGGATTACTTTACTAGATTGACGAATAAACATCTCATTTTTCTCAGTTTTAGAAGAAAATAGTTGGTTATTTGAAGTAAAGTTCTTTCTTTTCTTCCGTCAAAATAAAAATGCTATTCAAACGGCCAGTTATTGGATTACTTAATAATTGCGTGCCAAGCATGCGCTTAAACTGTAGTAATAAAAAGTAAAACTAGGCATAATAAGTAAAACTAGACGGAAAAAGTTACTAGTACGCAAGAATGCAGGGGATAAAAGTAGTTATTTCTTTATTTTACAGTGTTTTACAGAGTTGAGTTCATGGCAGGATTATGATTCCAAAGGGTACGGAAATGAAAAATGATTCATTTAACAATCTGCCATGTGTGGGTAAAACTACAGTGATCGCAACAAAGAATTGGGCTATTTTTGCTCTGAAATAATGTGTATACTTTCTTATAGATAACAGTTATTGAGCGCTTGTAACAATGGTTCAAGTCTTTCGTCTAGTTACATCAGTTTACCTGCCCACGGCAGAATATTGACAAAATACGGACGCAACCTTTTTGCTATTAGCATAAAAAATATGCAACTCTTTTACTTACTGTAGGTATAGAAACGAACATCAATTGTAACCGATTACATCCAAGGTTATTCGTTGGTTTTAACCTATAGCTTCGAGCATTCTCTTTTTTTTTATGACAGGGCTGAGCGAGAAGTTATTCATCCGATTTTAGAGAAGCGACAGTTGGAAGGTAGCATTCATAACCCAAAGAATATGCGACTCAAGTTACATGACTTTGAATGGGAATGACCTGATCAATTTGTATGTGTCGCGGATTCAATAAAATATTGCGAATGTCAACGAGGGTTAATGTTTCATGGGTAAAGGAATAAGATTTTTACCGGCCCACTGGCGCAATGGTTAACGTGTTAGCAATTGGTGCTGGTGTGCTCTGGTCCGAGTCCCGGTCATGGCATGGATGTTTGTGTCCGTCAATAAATGTTGTTATTTGTCTAAAGGTTTGTGTCGTCTCTTCCTTTGTGTGTCTCTTGTGATTGTATCATTTCTGGGGTTGAATACAATAGACCTAAGGTCGCAGTGTTCGGCGAACTTGCCCCCCACCAAGAAAGTCGTAAAAAATAAGATTTTTTACTTACCGGCGTGGTTGTTGGATGCTTACTTTAGAGTACTTATTCAAAAAAAAAGTTAAAAGGAGTTTAAATTAAAAAAAAATAGTTAAAAGTTGAGAAATAAAGTTCTTATGGTCCGACGCATTTGGCAGGAAATCAAACAAAAGTGGCGAGAAAGAGATTAATAAATTATTATTATTTTTAAATTGAAAATGAATTTTTGGAAATTCATTGCAAGAATAAAAAATGCAGAAGTTAAATCATAATAAAAATCGACAAAAAAGAAGGGTCTGTTAAATTTAAAATTATTTTTTGCAGAAATGTATCCAATACACATGGCTTAGTACAGTCAATAAAATTAAAGTTTTCAAGTTTTTTCGCAAATGCTTATGTTTTGTCTGTTAACTTTAAGTTATCCTTAATTTTTTGTGTTGCTTATGACCCCATCCCTATTTTCTTAAATAAATCACTATTTCAATGCACTAATTCGAATAAAGTGTGAGGTATTGAAAAAACTTAAAATTAATTTTTAATGAAGTATTATAAAGAGTTGTTAGAGTTGGTTTCTGTTCATAAATAGTTTTAAAAATGCATAGTTTATAAAACTTCAACTCACTCATAATTTTTTAATAAAAAATATATTGTGATTTATTACTTTAATTTATAATTCATTTGATAAATAAATATTTAAGATAATAATTTATATTCAAAATATGAAATAACAGTTTTGAAATTAAATTCTCTATTACAGACAGTTAATACTACACAGCGAAGTCTGACGTAATCAAACACAATATTATTATTAACAACGAAATATAAAATATTTAATTTTTAAAAGAGAATGTCTCTTGCTCAACATTAATTGCTGAAGCATCCTCAATTATTTTACTGGGGTTTTATCTCAATTTCACAAAACACCGTTATTATCTTTCTACTAGAAATTGCAGGCATTATCTACCTGTAAAATTCCTAAAGCTTGAATCAGGTCATAAAAGTAATCCTTTTGCTATGCAGATGTTTAAATAACGAACTTCAGGAAACTCGAATAGGATTTTTCATTTTCTTATTTGTTTGTAATTCGTTGTATGACATCATCTTTTTTGTATTTGTATTTGGTGCATTGGAAAAGTTTGTGTAAATGGTTTTAACTTAGCAATAGCCCATTGACATCAACAGGGAAATCGAAAAACTCGGAGACTTATAAAAAATACTTGATTATAATATTTTTCAGAGCAAAAGATTATTACAATGTTTGTGTGTAAATACAATTATGATACCTTAAGCAGAAATAAATTTATGTACTGTAGCCCAAATATGGAAACGGCAAATGTTTTTTTTTCTTGGAGAAAGTGCCTTTTTAATTGCTAATTTAAATTCATTAACAGCTTAAAAAGGTTTAGTAAATAAACACACACTTTTAATGGGAGAACTGCTGTTAAAGTACCTATCTTTAAAAGAGCATTTTAAACAAACCCATTAACGCCTAATAGCTCTGTGTTTATAATGCTCTTGATTCTTAAAAGTTATGACCTTCTTTTAGTAGATATTTGGTATTTGGTTATTTTTATGGCTACCAATTTCCAGCCTCTCATTTCAGAGCTGTAACACAAGCCTTTTAATTAACGAAACTAAATATTTGCAACACAAACACTTAAGCCTTCTGAATATGTTATTTTGAAGTATTTTGGTATTTTAAATGAGTCTAAAAATTTCAGTGTTAAAATAACATTGCATAAGAAGAGTGCTTTGGAAAATGTTAAGTACTTTTTGAATTTTAAGTGCTCCTAAACATTTCTGTGGTTAAAATAACATTGCATAAGAACCGTGCTTTGGAAAATATTAAGTACCTTTTGAAATTTAAGTACTCCTAAAAATTTCTGTGGCTAAAATAACATTGCATAAGAAGCGTGCTTTGGAAAATATTAAGTACTTTTTGAAATTTAAGTACTCCTAAAAATTTCACTGGTTAAAATAACATTGCATCAGAAGACCGTGCTTTGGAAATTTTTCAATTTGACGGGTTGATATGTATGGTTAAAGTATATACACGAAAACTTTGTCCCATTATTTTGAATACCGGTAAAATTACACCTGAGAAATCTCCTAATAAGACTGTAACATTAAAAAATAAATCTTTACCATTAAAAAATTTAAAAATAAAGTTTAGCAAGTTTTTTTGCCAATTTACAAAGAAGAATTACTTGAAATTAATATTTTTGATATTGTAAAGTTAAAATAACTCATGTTGTTAACTTCCGGGAAACAATAATTATACTCATAGTGCACTTTCAAATTGAATAAAAAAAATAGCTAAGGTATTGTGAAAGTAAAAAAAACCAAAATACTAACTTTTGAAAGAAGTTTATTTATATAGCTTTCAAAAGCATTAATTTCGAATTAATAAATCGAACTCTTTCTACAATATCACTTTCTAAAGACAAGTATTATTTTGTGGTTAGACTAATGGTAACAAGGAAGGGGTATTTTGTCTCAGTTATTTATGAATTATCATGAGCGAAAATTTTGAAGCAACGATACTGCCATTTCTTTAGCAAATTGATAGGAAATTTGATTTAGATAAAAAAAAACCTTTGCTCAACCATTTGTAATACGAGCTTTTACAAGGTGAATATAAAAGGTGAATGAATTTTAGGTGGTCATTTTGATTTACATTTGTTTGGTTATTTAATCGTTTCCGGTTGTCGATATCTTTCCTAAATTAGGAGCTTTAACACAGCTAATGGAGCTTTAACACAGCCAATGGAGCTTTAACACAGTCGTGATTTAAGACAGAGGTCAAGTGACGAGGTCGACACCTGACGCTAAAGCCTCGGGACTTTCGTCTCCACAGATTTAACGAACAGGTATATCTCAGTGTACTCGGGACCCCTGTGATCCTTAGAGGATTTTACCACCAGAACGATTACGTCTATAGTATGGCTAGGACAAGGACAGATCCATGAAGAGGAAAATTTTCAGTTTCCACCGAGCTCTCAAAATAACAGTATTTTAAAATTATGAGCAATTTATTATTTGATGACTTCTCCCTTTAGGGAATCTAAAATTAACTTGTTTCAGGTGACATATTTCCGTCCATATTTCATTACTGCTATACCTTTGATTGGTGCTCCATTCTCTCTTGTTACCTATAAGGTTCAATTACTTTGTTATCTAAATGGTATTGGTTTGTAATATAAGATGTTCTCTATGGGATAATTACAGAAATATATTGTACTTTGTATGCTAACAAAAAAACTATCGAAACATAAATTATTAAAATATCAAAGTTCTACGGTAAATATCACATAGAAATCATAAAACATATCAAAATCTCTATCTAAATAAGAGTTTCAAAATACTCGGATACTTTATCAAGCTCAGCACAACCACGTTCGACAAAACTTCTGTTTATATATTTAAGCATACACTACACGCGTTAGGCCCGTTTACATGAGCCATCGAATCCATTGAATGAAGAGAAAACTCCTCAATGTTTCCCTTTTGGGATTTTCGCTCAGGCAGAACCGGAATTGCAGGGAATATTTTGGGTTTTGCAAACCCTCCAATTAAGGAGGGTATGACGTTTGATTCCATTGATTCAGCCACAATTAGCTAGCTTGGGTTAGAAATCCTGCTCGACCACTTTTTCTCCTAATGGAGGGTTTGGCACTCCATGGATTCGATGGCTCATGTAAACGAGCCTGTTGAGTGCCTACTCAGTTGTCAGCTAGTCACTTTACTGTGGTTGTGAATTACAATTCAAGTCATTAAAAGCAGCTCTTACGATGTTAATTCAAATCAACGGGTTGGCATTCATTATATGGATACTGCTAGATTTTTTATCACGAGAGCTCCAGTACAATGTTAATATAAACAACCAATCAACATTTTACAGTTATCCAAAAAGAAGAAATTTTATTTTATACAAGAGAAACAATGTTTCAACCATTGCTAGCCGATCCGGCGGCCTAGTGGTTAAGACATTGGCCTTTGGAGCTGCTGGGTACGGGTTCGAATTTCGTTCAGGTATGGATGTTTGTGTTTTTCGAGTATATGCGGAGTACGTGCTCATAAAATTTGTTGGGCCCGAAAGTCCTGTGGGCGGTCATTGCGCAGTTTCCCATGGACACAGGTCCCTGGAGAAAATTTTCCTCCCCTTCAGGGACATGTCCAAATTATGGATGTGGGGACAGATGGCAGCATCTGTCATACGTGTATGTGTGTGTCATGTGTTGTCCTACTTGACGATGGTTTATAAGCGGGTCCTTGCGACCAAGCACACAAGCCTGAAAATATATATCTACCAACCAACCAACTATTACTATGAGGGCCCTTGTGTCCTAGTGGGTTTCTTAGCGGCCCATTATGCTAACAGTCTGTGCACTGTACCGGGTGCAGGCTCAAATGTCACTTCTCCCTGGGTGTACTTTCCCTCTCTGTGTCAGTAAAAACTTCTGTCTGTGTCTGTCCTAATTGTCGAAGTTTTATAAGCTGGTCTCTGATCAAGAACACAAGCCGGAAAATACATGTACCAACCTACGTACCTACTTCAAATTAAAATTGGTTTAGATTCATTTGCAAAACTTTTAGGGCTAACACTTAAACTAAATTATCAGTCGTGGACTATAGTGGTGGTTATTTAAGAACATTGACATCGTAAAATATAATTACCTATTTAAGTTGGACCTCACTGCTCCCAGACGAAGTTTCGGCTTGTTCCAATAGATGGCGCGCTAAATACCATTCATCGCTGATGTCTAACGGAGAAAGCAAACCGGTGCCTTTTCATCTGAGAAATTATTTTTTACTCTTTTCGAAACATGCTTCTCACCGGACATAACAATATGCATGCTTCGTAATAAAGATGAGCTCTTCAGTTCTCTTCATGTCTCACTTCGCTGGACGATTCGAAAACAGATGACTCGTGATACACAAGACATGAATGGATTCTTTTCAAAAGTTTTAGTTTAATATTGACTATTTGGATATAAGGGATTTTATTCTAGGAATTTATGGATAATATTTTGAATCATGGTTTGTTATTAGTTAAAAGTTTTCACTGAAGAACTGTCAAATAGGACAAAAAAAAAAGGATTTATTTTCTATATAGTGGTACCCTACCTTCGGTCAGTTGGTAAGTTTATTTTCATTGTAGTAATTGTTTTAAATATTGAGAATAAATCTTGTATGTCATTTACATTTTGGTTCTGTTACAACGTGCAAAAGAATCAATTTATTGTATCAATCACAAAATTGTATTGGATAGTAACAAATCATTTTACTTATATAAACTTTTGAGTTTAAAAATTTATTAACGAATTGTTTATAAAGTTATTATAGTTTATTTACAAAAATCGGGGATACTTATTATTATTATTTGAGTAAGAGTTTCTGTATCAAAATACTTGGTTATAAAATCGTAATATGCGCTCCTCTTGAGCTTGGGGACTTGGGTTTTTCGTTTTGTATTTTAAAGTTGTACTGTCAAAATGATTAATTCACGGAATTTTTTTTTATGTTTATGCGTTTTCTCTTCAATAGATCGTAATCACCTGCTTAAGATTTTAAGATCCTATTATTATGTTCTCAATTGACTTATTATCGATTGCAATTTAAGAAGATTAAACAATCGTACGAAGGCCAAATAATTTTTTGACCGGACCATGTATCTTAGTTGCACTTTCGAGAATGCGAACTTTGCGACTAGAGCCTTCAACTGTTAGGAAGAAATGTCAAAAAAATTTTTGTGAAAATGTTTGTTTTAATTTATACGTAAAACAAACTTTGTAGATTTCTGTAAATAAACAAACTAATTTGTGTTTCTACCAGTAATAAAGTCTTTTCATTGCACCAATCAAATTTTTAAATATCATTTTTACATATTTACATACATGGCCATCATTAATTGCAACGTCTCTTTCTTATCAAATCGTTCTGTATCAATCATTTAGTAACAATATTAATATTTTTAAATTAGTTTTGCATCAATAAATTCTTATATGAGCATGTATTTTACCTATTAACTGGTGTTCATTGTATTTACCGCAGTTTGTCTTAAAAAATCTTTTCCTTAAAAAAAAAAAAACACGCACAGTTTTCTTGTAATCAGCAACTGGAGAAAATTTTCTCTTAAATTCACGCTCGGTATGCTAGAAATCGTCTCACAGGTGAACTCGCAAGTTTATTATCTACTTTTCAGCGACAATTTCCGTACTGACGAAACAACTCTTTATTTGATCAGACCAACGGCAAATATTGATGAATTCTGGCTTTTATGAGATCTCCTTTTGAACTATTAATCTTATTTTTTCCGAAGGACGATTGCGCTCGGAAGTCTTTTTAACCCTTTGGGGGGGGAGGAACTATTGACAAACGAATTTTAAGTAAACTTAGTTTTTTTTTTAATTTTAAAATTAATCTTAAGCCTCGTCCAGTCTAAATATTTAAATAAAATAACTTCATTATCAAATTTATATTAAAAAAACCAACAAAACATATTCCCAAGATTTCAAGGAAGTAGTTACGATAGCCAAACAGTTGAAGCATTTGAATTTTTTTATGGCTTGGATTGTTAATTATTAATATAATGCAGCAAAAAAGGTTTTATGTTTAAATTTATACAAGCTATAATTTAATTATTTTTTAGTAAATTGGTGAATAATCGTATTTCAGTAGAAAAATTAACGATTTCGTAAAAAATTCCAATAGTTATTGTTTTAACAGATCTCTAAATCGTTGATTTGTAATTATCTAACATTTATCTCTAATTATGCACACTTTGATGAAATTATTTATGTAAAAATTCCGCCAAGTCTTGTCTAGGTTCACTCAATGCTTAGATGGGCATAATTTAGATGTTCATTAAAAAGTCTGATTATCCTTTAACAACATTGAAATTAAGACTGTATTTTTTTTTAAAACTAGTGACCATACTTTCTAAATATTAAACATTTATCATTTTAAAAGTAATTTGAAAGCGGTTACTGAAAGCTGCATAGAAAGTATGTAATAGTTGTTTAAAATAAGTTTCTTTATTAATTAAAGTTTAACATAGAGGTATAATTTGTCTACCACAAAACATTACACATCGATAAAATCTCGTAAACACTTTTATGGAGCTACATTTTTGTAACAAAGTATATATAACTATAACTAACGTGGGTTTTTTCTTTAATCAGCAAATCATGAGTTGACGATCCTTCGAAATTCATATTAGGCTATAAAAATAGTTTTAATGAATGATTACTTTTCACTAAACTATAATAGCTGTAACATTGGCCGAAGTATTTTCTGAACCCCATTTCTTTCATTAGATCAGTCAACATTACTTTTTTAAAAGACCAAATTATTATTAACCCTCATGATTAATAGGTATCAGCTTGTTTTGAAGTATCAGTTTCTTTTGTGACATTGATTTTATTCAGCACAGGCTCGCTTAATGACAGCTAATGTATGCTGTACGAAACATTTCACTTCGCTAATGCTTTTCCATGGCTTCGAGGGACAATTAACAGCCGAGTTATGACATCAATCAGGACTGGTAGTGAAGGTGTTAGCTTCCGTGTAGGAGACTGGGTATTTACAACTTTCGATTTTCGAACGAAATAACTGAATATTTACTTACGTTGACTTTGAAGATATAGGAAAGTAAATGTTTAAGTTTGACATTGATGATTTATGTGTCCGTCGAATGTATTCGTAATGAAATTTCATGAATTTGGAGCTCAATACAAAAATGAGGTTAAAGTTTTCTGGAATTTAATTAAATGTGCAATTAATGTTTTGTAAAGGAGTTATAACTTGTATTTTAGGATAGATAAATTATGACTTTTTTTATCTCCTTATAAACGACTTTTCTATATTAGAACTATCATATTTTCAAATAACTTTATGTAGCTCTAGTGCGATATTATTTAATGAAATCACAATTATTTTTCCGGAACCATCTTTTATTGTAGTAATAATAATTTTCCTAAGGCTATGTACACACTACGATAACTTTTGCAACACCTGCGCGCGCATGCATATACAATTTGTACTTGCATGCGCGCGCAGAGAGATAGCTCATGTGCAAATTGCATATGCATGCGCGCATGTGTTGCAAAAGTTGCCGTAGTGTGGACATAGCATAACACATATAAAAAAAATAATCATCCCATTATCGAACAAACT
Organism: Hylyphantes graminicola; assembly: GCA_023701765.1. Lineage (NCBI taxonomy): Eukaryota > Metazoa > Arthropoda > Arachnida > Araneae > Linyphiidae > Hylyphantes > Hylyphantes graminicola. Next base: position 33,507,005 of record CM043111.1, on the reverse strand, counting down.
AAAATGATTATTGCTATCACATTTACTGTCTTATTCCATTTCTACTGTCATTCCTGTTTAGAAATCGCAAAAGAAACTCACATGAGTGAAACGATACTTATTAATCTCACTCCCAACAATTTAGTGAGTGCCGTAACTCTTTAGTAACCGAATCTTAATTGTGAATCTCCTTGATAAGTAAAGATTTTATCGTGAATGAAGAAATTCATACTACTGGAATCCTAAAAAAATGCTCTATTTTAGTTGACACTTCCGTCAGGCACCTCGCTTCAGCTGAGTGTTTTAATTTCAGAATAAAGTCTCACTGTCAAGTCATATTTGCTTAAAGTTCTGTATCCACAGTTTATTTTCATAAACGTCATAACATTTTAGTAACCAAAACTTGGGTTGTTTCATTTGGACATTTATATAAGAGAAATTTGATATGCCAGGTTATTTTTTTAACGTTATCCCTTTTTTGCTCTGCCTTTTTTTCATGTTGAAGGTGTATTAGTTTATCAAATATAGGTATCATTGTAAAAAGAAAACTGTTTATAGTTTTGTATTTCTGGTTTACATTTATGTGCCTGGGCACTTTAGTAACAAAATATTAGATATGCCACACCTGGACATGCAATCTTTTTTTAAGTTTTATACACAGCCGCTATGCTTGTAACCTTATATTTTTAAGATATTACCTTTGGCGTTTTCCCAAATGGGTTAATTTCAAAAATAAATGTCACAGCTATTAATACTTGCTTAGAAATATGTATGCCTGACTGATTTTTAATTTAGCCTTGTTTATCGTCGCACTAGAGCTACGCGAGGGTTAACGCGACGGGCGTCGTAATTTAGAACCACACTGATTAACTTTTACAAATTCCATAACATTGTATACATCCAGTCACTAAATTTTATCTACGTTATTATTTTCCTTTGTAACCGCTTTGATAAGAATTGATATGAAGCCTCGCTACATGCCATCTTTTAAAGAGCTTGGTACATAAATTGTAATGTGATTTTTTTAAAGAAATTTTCTTCTTTGCCCTCAGTAAATTCCTTTTTGTAAATATTCTTTGGAAAATCAATGCTGCCTATGATTTATTTCCCATTTTTTTTTTTGACAAAACCTTATTAAATAACCTATCAAAGTTTTTGCAAGAAAAGTAACTTAATTTTGGCAATGGAATTTTTTTTTAATATGTTATACTTGTTTTGCAATGATTGATTCAAAGGATTGTGACTTTCAAATTCCGTTTCTAAAAATTGTCATTTGTTTTATTTTCATGACTTATTTTAGAAGATATTATTGTTATAATTTGATAGGATAGATGGGGGGGGGATTGCATGGATTTGATGGATTATAAAATTATCTTATGTTATTCAAACTTTAACTTTTAATAAATCCAGTTTCTTTATTGCACTAAAAATTACTTCAACATAAATAGTGTCCGAAAAACTTGCATTCTGCTTACAATTCCTCAATTATTTTATCTAGTCATCATTATTTTTTTTTTAAATTTACACATTTAGCATTTCTTTCTCTAGTTTGGAAATCGATACTAGTTTTTTAAGGGGTCTAAGGAGACTTAAAAATGTGCAAAGAAGGTACTAAAAAGCATAGTTTGTGATTTCATGTAATTTTTTACTACTCAATATATAAGTACAATTTTTTATACGTGATTCTATAAGAATTATTTATTATAAAACAAATTTTAAAATCTATGAAACTTTAGCCAAAGCTAAAATAAATTATAACAAACATAAAACAATTTGTAAACATTTGGATTAGGCTTGAGCGTCACATTTTGAGGTCATAATTGAAGAAATGACGAAGAAAATGACTTTATATTGTACCAATATGTACAAATGAAGACTTATACCTGTTTAAAAGAAAGATAAAACAATATTTATTTATACAAAAAATTTAAAATCAAAATTTTAAAATTTTTATCAAGTTTTTTTAAAAAAAAAAGTTCTTAAAATAATTTCTAATTAAAATTGAGCTTAGAAATAACGTTTAAGTCTTTATCTTTACATGTTTGCGCAAAATCATTTTCTTGGTCATTTCTTCAATTTAGCCCTCAAAATGTGGCTCGCAATTTCCAAATAGTTTTATTTTTGTTGTAATTTATTTTAGTTTCAGCTAAAGTTTCATAAATTTTAAAACTTGTTTTATGATAAATAAATCTTATAGAATTATATATAAAAAAATTAAACAAAAAATTGTGTAGTTAAAAAATTACAAGAAATCGCAAACTATGCTTTTTAGTACATTCTTTGCACATGTTTAAGACTCCTAGACCCCTTAATACAATTTATTATTAATAATTTATTTTTTAGATTTAACATTCTTTGAATATTATACTTTTATCAAAAAATAACTTAATATTTCACTGGCTCAATATATCTATCCTATATTTCAATTCAAGTGAGTAATTTTTTTTAAAAAATAAAACGGCTACATTGAGGGCTAAATAAAGATTATAAATATAATTAAGTTTAAAAATTCTTTGGGTTTGCTTATTTCATTTTGTAATTTTAACTTTGGACTGCGTTATTCAAATTAGCAATAACATAATCAGCAAATGCATGTGTATGTATGCAGTTTTCATTTCTTATTTACAAACGTGACTATTTAAGACCGCTCATGGTTTCTAAATGATTTTTCTCTCACGTTTTGATTGACCTCCGAAAACCGCATGTCAATAAATACAAACTAGCCTGCCGTGCTTTGAGCGTCATGAGTTTGTGCTCCTATTCAAGAGCATTTTATTATTGTTTCTGTTACTCATATAAAAAAACTATATTAATTTTTACAACAAATTTGCATGATGATAATATAAAGCGAACTGCTGGAGTACTAATCGGGACTCACGAATATATTTGTTTCTTTTTTGTGATACATACGACAAAAAATATATCAAATTGTGTTTTAAAAAATTTATTTAATCCTTTCAGTCCCAATGACAATTTGGCATTATCATTCTGGATTTTTTTTCTGATCGTTTACAGCCATTTATGATATCACGAAGCAACATCATTCGATTCTTCAAACCTTTTTCTTTTAATTTTTTTTATTAATCCCAATAGATGTCAGCCCTACTATTTTTTTTAAATTATGACCAGAAACATGATGATGCCAAATGGCATCACTGGGGCTGAAAGGATTAAGTATACTGTTAAAAAATATTTTTATACGTACCTTCGAGTCTTAGGCTTTTGCACGTTGAAATACTGTTCGGACGAGCGTTTAATTTTATGTTTATGAGTGAATATCCAGCAATAGATCAACGAGTTACTTTGATGGTACTGCTGAGAGGTGAGCAACATTCAAAATGCAAAATGTGTACTTTTTTATCATGCATTAGATTTAAATTTTAAATTGTAACATATTTGTAAGTATTTTTGCTTACATTGGAAAATAAAATTTTGATACGGAACGATTTTAAAACTCTTTTTATTCTCTTATAAATGGACTGTGAAAAATTGGTGGAGGATTACTCTGTAAAGTCGGTGGAAGCTACAAAAAATTCTGTTTCTGTGCTTGTGGAGTAACGTTGCCATTCCAAAAATGTGAGTTTTTTTTTTTTTTTTGGTGTTATTTGAAAAAACAGTCCTTGATGGGTTCTTTAAACATTTTCCCGTTGAATTTATAAGGATTATCCAAAAACTATTTTATCCAAAAAATATATATATAAAAATGTGTATGGAAAAATGTATTCAATTTTAATTTGATTTCTTTAGCTTTAAATTAAAAAATTAGTTAAAATCTTATTCGTGCGTTACTGTTTAACATCCCATTGTCGCTTTAATTAGTGCATTCAAGTTAGTGTTAATCTTTTTGGCTAGTTACTAATGAAAGTTTCGGAAGAGAGAATTATTTTCACAGGGAGAGAAGAAATAGGGTGTCCACAGTTCTCAAAAGTTCTTTGTGGGAACAAGAAAACTTGATAGAACATGCAAAAAGAAACAATTCATTATTTCTTTACTATCTCCATCCCGAACCTATGTAGGAGTAACTCACTCCTTGCAACAGGTGTGTATCGAAGGTAGTGGCTGCGAATTCAGGTACACACGACATTTTTTCTCCTTTTGTGTTTCTTATTTGCTCAAGAGTTGAATAGACAGGTCTGTCATAGAACCACGTGGTTGGGGCCTTTGCAAGGATCATACTTATTATTTTTTTCATAACGGTTAGATTCGATGTATGATGAGAATAAATGTAATAAAATAAAAAGCGGATTTCGCTCCGAAACGGAAATCTCAATTACTAATAAGGTATAATTCGGATGATTATCTTCGTATGTGTGAGATGGAGATGTTGATAAACGAAAATGATTATCTAGAAACGTGGGTTTTGAGATGCTTTGTTTGTATAATATGTGTCATTGAAATACGTAATAAAAAATGATGAATGTTTTTTTTTCATGATATTTTTGAAACTTAACCTTACCTTGGAAATATATAATTCTGATTTTAATAAATTAAAGTACCGATGTAAAGATGAGGAGAATTTGTTAATAGATAATAACCTTGCTTCGAAGAAATACTAAACTTTGATTTTTAACATTTTATTTCAAGTGCAAAAGCAAAGAGAGATCAAGTTTGTCAAAAGCGGCGTACTGATTTCCGCTTTAAACCTTTATGTAAAATATGTTATTTCTTATGTGAATTCTTATTTATTAAAATATTATACATTCTTATAAAATAGGTAGACTTCTGTCGTGTTTAACGTGTTTGCTTCAAACCAATGTTGAACCATTATTTAAAAAATTAGTTGAAATGGCGCACTTGTATTTAAAACTCTAATACAGACTCTGTAAATGGTCACTACATTACTGATAGCTCTTAACGAAGCTAAAGCTAATTTGTAGAGGATAATTTTGATTTCCTAGTAATTGTTTTAGTTTTTTGAATAGTAATAGTCTATTGCTGCAATGTTTTTAGATAATGTCAAAAATCTTAACGTAAATATTTATTTAAATCTCTCAAAAATACACAATTGAAACTAAAAATGTGACAAATAAAAGAACCCCTATTTTTTTAGTATAAAAAGATTCACTTGCTGGGTAAATTTAAGAAAATCTTTTTCGAAAGCAATTTGCTGGAGGCAATGCCACCAAAATGCAAATTATTGCAAATGCCACTTTGGTACTATGTTTAACTTAAAGAAAATGTATTTTTTCAAACCTTAAAATGCTATTTTCAGTGTTTAATATCTTTCTCGATGATAAGTTTAGATGAAACTATAACTATACAAATTAAAGGGGTTGAATACCGCAAGTCGGCCAAAACTATATATAGTAAACATTTGTTTATAATTTATATAAAAATACCTATCCCAATATTATTATAGTTTTTAGAATTGGGAGCCTTTTTAGTTTATCTTTTTCTTACTGTTAAAGCTATTTTTTAATTCATTAATAGTTTAAAATCTTAATAAGGTGTTCCCTTTTACCTCTTGTCCCAACATCCCCGACTCCTCTTGTTATCTTATAATTATTTTAAAAACATATCTTCCACTGTTTCCAATACTGAAGCTAAAGTAAATATCTCCATTTTGGATTTTTGCCCCATCACAAGCTTTCATTACCTTATGTGTCATATTAGGTATTTTTAAGTAAGAATTATCCCCACAATGAGTAGATTCATGAAGTAAACAACGTAATCGTGAAACTTATCATGTGTATCATACGCAAAGTTGAAGAGATTTTCTGAATATCCTCATAACCTTAAGCCCAAAACCTGTACATGAAGCTCTTAAAATTGCTCATGAACAAATCGTTTGAATATTTTACCATCCCCTCCTTATCCCCGTTACGTCACTCCCCCAAAACTCGCACCGTTATACCAGCCCAGACAATGCGACAGCACGGAACGCCCTTTATCATTAACAATACTTTCCTCGCTTTCAATAAAAGCAGATACTATAAAAAATATTCATATGGTGCTCCAAAAAAAAAAAACCCGATAAAAGAAGACAAAAAATCTAAAAAATAACGATCGAGGTCAAAACCTAAGAAAAGTGCAATCGTAAACCGTTTCTTTTTCGGATTAATAGAAGAAAGGATTGCTGTATAAGTGCACTTGAAGCGCAAGTTTCAAGAGAACTACCAGTGGTTTAAAGAATAACGTGTTTTTTTTTGTGAATGCCAACTGTGTTTGTGCCTTTCAATAAATTCGGGGAAATTCCCAGAGTATTCGAATTCGGCATTCACAGCTTGTCACATGAAGATATATGAGGGGGTGATAAAGGGGGTTTTGTTATCATTTCGCACCTGTTGGCGACAAATCCGTTCAAGCTCTCCCAGATTTAAATTTTAAAAAAAAATCCTTCTTGGCATGATTTTTCGTTCTCGCATATATTTGATTTTGAGATGACTTGTTTGTGGTATAGGTACCATAAAAATACTAAACTTTAAAATAAAATGCAATTCGACAAACATTTACCCATTTTCAGAATGGAATTATATAAAATAAACTGAACTGGAAAGGGGGGGGGGCTATTCTGGTATTCTTTTCTAGCATTCTTTCAACTCTCCAGAAGCATTGCCAAGCACTCCTGGCAGCAACAAAAAGCAAAATAGAATCTACTTATTTCTGCTGTACTCATTTTATTACAACAAATTATGTCATGTGTAACGGGAAATTTATTACAAAGCATAAATAAAATCTTTAAAATCAAAATTGGACCTTTCAAGAGTACGTATAATTACAACACATTTGAACTGGACAATTCTGGTATTCTTTTCTAGCATTCTTTCAACTCTCCAGAAACATTGCCAAGCACTCCTTGCATCAACTAAAAGCAAAACAGAATCTTTACTTATTTCTGCTATACTCATTTTATTAAAAATTTTGATGTCACGTGTAACGATAAATAAATTTATTCCAAAGCATAACTAAAGTCTTTAAAAAAAATCGGACATTTCATGAGTAAGTATAATTACAACACATTTGCCTCTAGTTACAGACATCCTGCTAATGGACATACAAATGCCAAGCGTAATATATTTTTTTTTTGTTTAAGGATGTTAAGCAGGTTCTTTCAATTAGGACTTATTTTTAACCTGCCTCGTTTTTATCTGAGGCTGCAATCAGAAACACACGTTCTCGCAACTCCACGTCGAAAACCTCTCATCCCCTTGTCCGAATCTCCTGTTTCATTTCGGAATGGATGTCATCTTAATTCCCCTCCTCATACAAGAAAAATGCCACACTTGACACACCCTGAGACAGTTCGGAAAATAAACCTATCAAGATGAGCAGGGAGGTAGATGTCATCATGGGATGTCAAGATTCGTATGACCGGTGAGATCTTGAAAAAAAAAATCGGAATGAAATTTATGGAGTCAAAATGAGGTTCAATGTTGTCATGATGTGTATGACGTGTTATGAAATGTTTTAAATTGTTTTTTATGAACAGATTCGAGAAGTTTATTGGTTGAGATGGATCGCGAAACTGCTATAATTTGAGGTTTTTACTTTCAATTACCTAATATGAAATACTAGCAGTATGGTCCCGCGCCTTACTGTGAACCCGTTAACTTCGCATTGCTTCCTTTTAGAGGCATGCTTACTTGTGAAAATACACTCCAAATCAAAACAAAATTAAATTCGTGTTGGTGCATGCTCACTTAAAAAAGCAAACACTAATAGAGGATGAAGCAGCCTTAGGGCGACGCAATCTCAACCAAACTCAATCAATAAAACTAATAGAGGAGGGCGTCAAGCCCCCGTTTCGGCCCGGTCCATGTATTTTCAAGCCCTGCTATGGTCCCGCAATCCCACGTGGATGATGTTTTTTTAAAACTAATTATATTAAATAAAAATCACAATCAAATATGAAAAAACTAAGCCTCAGGTGCACACGTAGGTATTAAAAGGAATCTATATTAAAAATTTCGAATTTTTTAGAGCAGTCTAAGTAGGTCTTTTGCGATCCACAGACATACACACATACATACAGACAGACAGACGACTCTTTCTTTTATTATTATAGATGAGGCAATACAAGTATTGCAATGGAGGTCGAAAATCTAAAATAAAGTTTTTGTGTTTTTACACAGTTTGGAAGGGTGCTAATGCCGCAAAAGTGGATTTTGAACATTAGTTCGTCTTTTTGCATGTCCTCTGTCTGAAACCATTTAACAGCCCGAATGAAACGAGTTATGGAATTTTGTACGCGAGTTTTTAGTACCTATCGGACGTCATAATAAGGTTTTCGAGGAACTAGCAAGCTCAAAGCTATAACTTTCATAGAACTTTCTTTTAAAATGACTTTATCGGGTATATAATTACCATTTAAATGTGTAATGATTTATTGAGGGATAATTGAAAGTCGTGAAGTGTTACACACCCATAGTTTTTTTATTGTGTTAAATGATAATCACGTTTTCTGTTATCTACATGCATGTAATGCAGAATGTCAATGAAATATTTTCTTAAATAAAATGATATCAATTAGTTATTTTTTTTAAGTTAGTGTAATATCATACTGGCCACACCACGATACAGCTCGAAAAACAAACATCAGGATTAGATGGTAGGTAGATGTCATCATCGGATATCAAAATTTGACAGGTGAATTTTTTTTAATATAGGAAGTTCGATAAGTCAAAATAAGGCTTACAATGTTGTCAAGATTAAGATGGATTTGATAAGTAATATGTTTATTCGCTATTTTGTAAAAAAAAGCTCATTGTTTGAAATAAATCAAGTGTAAGCTAGCGTGTCCTCTTTTTCTTAGATTATATTAAATAATGATATGTGATAAACACAGCGTACGATTTCTATTTTTAATTAAATATTTTCTTAAACAAAGTTTGCAACAAAAGCAAAATTACGGCTAATTTCTGAATTTAATACTAATCTGATTACTTTGAAACATTTAAAACCCCCAACTTATTATGACGAGAAGGGAGGTAGGGGATGTCAACAATAATGTAGCTAGTGATTTTTTTTCAAATGCGGGGTGAAGGTTATCTATACAAATTATAAGCCTCATTTTGGAGCAGTTATAAGATTGCATTTTACAACAGATACTGAATATTTTTTATAACATGATCTGACTTTATAGAAGTAATTAGTTGACTTCTCAGAGGTTTTAAAATTAGCATATGACTCGTTTCTGTGTTGCTACATTAATACTGTAAACTGGGTGTAAAAATATAAGTATTTTTATATCCTTTTTTTTTTGCTTTTTTTTTCACTTATTTGCTTACTAAGCACCTATTTTTTTCGGACATTGTTGCCATACCTGAGCAAGGCTGTACTTACAGCTTTGAACTATTCTAATTGGCATACCCGTTTTGCAGATATAGCTTACGCTACTTCAAACTATTTATTGAGTTCGTTAACCAGTTGGAATTTTAAATCTTAGCTTGATGTTTGCTTTTTCAATTAGCTTTATGCTTCCGTAAGCCATAAGCTTCGTGCTATTATGCATGTGTGGAGCAGGAAGAGTTTAATTTCCATTTACTTAATGAAATTACTCCACAACTTCAATAATTAGATTTGACTTTAGTTGGAGAACTACAACTGGAATATCAAGTTTCTCTTTGCGGTAAATTTAAGTGACAAACGGTACGTATATCAGAATTGAAAAGCTAGGGGACGCGATTATAATTAATTTCAACCTTCCTAAGACGATAATTTACCCGGTGCTCTTTCATGTCTCAGTGACTCATTTCTCTCATTAGAGGAGCCTCGGACAGGGTTCGTATGTCTTGTCACAAGCACAGAAAGTTTTTTCTTATTCAAGATAAGGGTTGCTAGATGAAATTAAAACAAATAGCCAAATTTCTGCACGAAGAGCAAAAAAATAGCAGATAGTAACTCCTATTGCATTCCTTTAGTGTGACAGTATTTCAATACGTCCCCTCCCGGCATTGTTTACTAAATTTTAATTAGTTTAATTAAAAGTTAAAACTCATTCATCAGCCTAAAAACGGACCAAAGGTTAAAAAACATTCACGATTAAACAAAAAAAATAAAATGCAAGATTTTCTGAACTAGGCAAATTACTAACCGAAACCATGTGCGACAACGACTTAAAACTTTGTAAGGCTAGCGTACACAAAATAAGCCCAAATCGCGAATTTCAGCCAAATCTGGAAACTCTGTTAAAGAGACCCGAGTTAAAAAGTACGTCTTGTAGTTTCGTGTTTCGTCCTTGCCCATCTCTGTCTTATTTGCACATCCGAGTTGACGAAAGTACGCCAGAGACACATGACTGATACCGCGTTGATGTTTCTGACGTTTACTGTATCGCGATCCTTTCGCAATTGCTGTGTGTGTCTGGGGGGCCCAGGGATGGGAGTCCACCAACTAGGTGGGACGGATCGAGAATTTGAACAGATGGCACCCTTTTTTTAAACAAATTAGTTGATGCTTTACGGTGCTGTTCTGCTATTATCTAGCCTGTTCAATTTAGCAAAATGATCGTTTTGTTTAGGGAGTGAAAATACAATCTATACAAATAAAGGGTATGAGTTCTTACCTATCAGGCATAATAATTTCCTATCAGGTTTCAAATTCTTTTCAGGGAGTCTTGGTAGTTAAGTTTAGGGAGTCTGAAGTTATAAGACAACCATTAGGCAAAGCCCCAATGTCAGTAACCTTAATCAGTGGGTTAGTGATTAAAACCTTTCTGGATATGTGTATATTTGGTGAGAATGAAAGGGAAAATACCTAAACTAAGTTTAAAAATACTTGAAGGTTGGTAAATATTTAATATAGTTAACGAGTGAAGATAAAAAGGTGGGGGAAATATTAAAAATACATAATTCCATTAATAAAGTTAACGTAATTACCAGTTACAAAATTAAAAATCTACGATAAGAAAATATTAACTTTTCGAGGAATATTTATCCATTTAAAAAAAATTAAAAATATACAGGCCAATCCTTTTTTTTCAAACTTTAAGAAAAAAAAAAGGAATTAACTGGATCTTTTTTAGATGAGTGGGAAGGAGACACTGGATTTATCTTCGCTTATCAATGTTACGCGTGTTTTTTTTTTTTTTTTCATCTGAAAGGGTAGTAGGTATTTCTGGAAGTGAAGGTGCGTAGTTTTAGTTCCAAGGAGATTAGAAACCTTCAGAAGTAATTCGAGTTGCATGTGAGATGCATGAAATTCTTATGGAACGGATGTTTACATGATATAGGCATGTGGAATGGAATAAAACTTTTCGGAAGTGGTAAATTAACACTTTTTTTAAGTACACGAACATGTTAATCTGACTGTTTTTTTAAGGATAAAATAAATGTGAATAGTGGAACTAGATTAGACAGTTATTCATATCTTCCTATTTATGGCATTAAAATAGACAAAACCTAAAAAGATCGCAAGCAAAATAAACGTTTTATTAATATTAAAATTTCTAGCTAATTGCATATTAATAAAACTGCTGTCTCGATGCTTCACACTCAATTTTATAAACATTACAGTCACGATTGAAGCCTATAAAAAACCAATCCAATATCTGTTACTCAAAAATACGATAATTATGATTAATAAAGAACTGCAAATGTGGTATTGTAATTCTATTTCAAATTAAATTACAGTGCATCCGTCCGATTTATTATGGATAGGAATCAATTAGGAGATGTATAAATAAACGGAAAGGTAACAAATTATAAATACTATAATATCGGTATGACCTTTAACTCTTTCATGAGAATTTGAAACTGAACGCGACAGTTCCTCCGAGCAGTTATCGATGCTTCGCCCGTTTACTTGTAGAAATGTCACATCATTTATCATGCAAATGATCGATTAACCCTCTCGGATATCCCGACTGGTTGAATGACCATAAGAAAAGTATATGTTATAAATATTTTTACCTTCAAATACAAACTGAGTTTTAGTGTTTAAATACAGTTCGACTGCACATTCATGAAACTGAGTGGAGCTGAAAATATCGGAAAGCGGACATAAAATTTAATAATTCCTTTTTAAATCATTAAGTACTATTAATTGTACTGGCATTTCTATTATCTTCTCTTTTATACACGTTTTTTTAATGTTTTCGGGCCAACCCAGAGTTACCTTAATACGTAGTCGGACTAAACACGTCGTACGCCCATATATTTTTTTTAGATTATTACCAAAACAATTATTACAGTTTTTGGCCGACCTACATTTGTTACATAACGAAGACAACTGAACCTAAGAAGTTCCTATGCATATGAAAAACTAAGTAATGCTATATTGTACAATTGCCATCATATGATGTTAAATTGTCTGAATTCCGATAGTGCCATTTTGCCCATCCATAAATAAATCGGTACAATTTAGAGTAAAAAAAAAAGAGTTGACTTTTCATTCATTTAAATCTATTATTAAATCAATAATTTGTGCTTAATTTTATCTATATTTATTTTTAAAAAAAGTTTTTGCTCTATTTTCAATTTACTTCAATAATCAGCTTAACTTTTCTTAAACTATGAAACTTTTGCTTTAATCATAATTTAACTTTTCTAATTAATCATTGTAATTTTTTTAAAAAAAAAGAAAAGGACGATTATCCGATTGTTTTATTTTTATTTTTTGGAATGATATTGTTTCCGTTGGCATTGGAATAATTGGATTTTTACTCTATGCTAAAAATAAAACTCTCAACTTAGCATTCATTTTATTCAATGTAGGTAATTATAAGCGTGATCAAACTTGAGGTATAATAGTAACATTTTTTTTTGTGTGTATGTGCAGTATTTTTCGTTGGTGGTCTCACATCGACTTCTGCTTGCTCTCAATGATTTTAAACTTTTTTTCTCCATTGTTCAATTCATTGCGTTCATTTTGAGTCAACAGGTTAGACCGTTTTGCTAAATTAGTATTCCGAGCGCAGTCTGGAACTTAATACTATCAACTTACTGTGGACTGTGGAGTAATTTTCTGCGTTATAAATAAATTGCTTCGTTTATGCTTCGTATTTAGCCTGATTTTGGTGTTTAGAAATTTGAGGGTTTTTTTTTGTTGTTGAAATTCTATTGTTTTTTATTGCCTAGAAATCATTACCTTTCATCAGTTTTGCAGCAAATTCGTGTTTAAGTTAGATCATGCTACAAAGCTTATTACTGGTGTGTTTAATGTTACGATAATTACAATTACAATGATTTATTTTATTTTTAAGCGTTTTTTTTAACAGTTTATATTCATATCTAACCTTAAAAATTCGAACCTTTTTATTTTAATCAGTAAACCTGGGTAAATATTAAAACTAGGATTTTTTACTTGTAAAATCCTTCTGAAATCAGAAATTTGACTTACAAAGTAAATGAGTTTTTGTCTTTTTCATGACAAAAAAGTTTTGATAAGCAAATTCAGTTTTATCAAAATTTAGTTTGTAAAAAATCTATATAAATAGTAGTTGAAAATGCCAGTAATCAGCTTAGAAGCGGGACTCCAATTTTACATGAGGTTAAGACCTACTTCATATCTTATAGGGGGCCTTGTTACAGGGTTAATGTATCGAACACTTCGCTTTCGTTCTTAAAATACTTGTATTTCCCCCATTTCGTTTTATACAGAAAATTTCATTTTTAAAACGGAACTTCGGTAGGAATATTTTTTTATTCTGATTTTCTGTTACTAAGATTTAATAACATAAATTGCAACAATTAGAATGCATACACACTGTTTTTCTTGGCTCACTTGTACTTAAAAAATGGATTTGAGAAAATTAATTTATACATATTATATTCCAATATAGGTCAAATTGAAATAATTAGATTGCAGTATATATTTTGAAAATTACAGTCAAAAAGATCTTAAATAACCGTAAAAGCATAATGACATGAGTTCTTATACCCCAAAAAATATGATTGCTATCGGGGCTTAAGGGGTGGGAATCGGTCGGACGAACGTGACAAAGTAGAAAAGAGGAATTAAATGTACCGAGACGAAAATAGCCTTTAAAAAACTGCACAGTGCATCGACCTCGTAAATTTGGTACAGAAAACTACAGATGGGAATAATACTTGTATATTGTGTTAAAACCATGCAGAAATTTATAGCTGATTCATAATTTGAAAACGCTTAAATGAACGGTTTTTGTAACCAGAGAAATATTACTGGTAGAAATTATTCAAAAATTTAAATTCGATAATGCAAAACGTACAGAATATTTAAATGCATAACAAACTTCAAATTTTCCGTTGAAGAAAGATAAAATAGAGTTAATGTACATTAAAACAAAAACAAAATGACTCAACAATGGCTCTAAAACAATAAAAAAATTCTGAATGTTAACTTTTAAACATACACCTAATTTCATTACTACTTAAACCCCGTTGTACTGTATAATTGAATGCAATATTTATTTCCACGTTTTTAGACGGCTATTTCTTCTGTGATTATATTTGAAGAGGAGCGAAAATGGCATGCTCATTTCGGACTGAAGACGACGTTGTGACAATTTTGGGTGTAATGACGCGTGTCGCCACAACCTTGGCCAACTTATTTGGCCTTCTTCTGCTTCTTACTACGACGATGTTCATAATTTGAGTCAATGGTGCCAAATCTCGTCAAACTTGGTTCATGAAAAAATTCCAAAATTTTTACTGGTAGCTTCACCATTATTTTAAGTTTTCCATAATTTTTTGTGACACTTTTTTGGAGCAGGGTACCATGCATTTTTCACTGTTCAGTAGAACTGCTTTTTCTGCTGTATTCGTAGGCTTACTAATTATATCTTACATTTTTGCATATCAGTAATTGCGAAGTACAGTGAGACGTTTTTTTTTATTATTTACTTGATAACTAAATAAAATAACTAAATAACCTCAGTGCCACTTATTTTTTTTGCAAGAAATTCAATAATTATAAATATGCGTATAATTAATTATTTTACAAATTAGAAATTAGATTAAAATTTTAAATTGCTTTGTGTTTAAAGTAAAGTTTATCAAATAATTAACTTAATTAAGAAGACAAAACAATGATATTACACATGGTTAGAACGCTAATAAAAGAACAAAATACATTAACTTTAAAGGTAACACAAACCAGTTTATAGAATTAAATAAATTATTTCATTTAATATTTTTTTAATGAACTCTACTATTTTACTTGTAAGGTTGAAACCTGAAAATGTAGTTGTAAAGTTAATTTTTTGTTCTGTTCATGCAACTTTTATGACAGGTTCGCTAAATATCAAAATAAATTACTAAGGTACATTATTAAATCAATCATTCTCAATATGCGCTTAATGTATGTTATTTAGATGATTGTGAAGTTTTGGCGTGCCTGTTTATCACGCATTTTGTTTATTTTATGCTATATTTTCTTTCATAAGCACGTAAGCCTCGTTTACTGATGATTTATTACGCAAAGAATATGTAGTTTAAAAGACAAATTTCAATTTTTATTTCGATAACAAACTTTCAATCAACTAATAATGTTAGTGCGTTTTTGTTTAAATTAATTGCAATGCATTTAAAACTAAATGTAAATAACTCGTGACTTTTAGGTCCTTTGCCATTAACTAATCGTACTAATCTTTGTAGACATACTTTTTATAAAATTACAAAGTAAATTATAGTAAACCAAATAACTTTTTTTAAATATGATTGAACGGAACAGTGGAGTTAAGTCTTAAACAATCTAAAACTAATTTATAACTAAATGTTTAAAAATTTCTTTATTAGTATTTTTCTTAAACCCATTAATTCTGCTTCAAACCTATTTTCGTACTTTCTTAAAGATAAGGGCGTTCAGTCATAAAATTTATGGTCTTCCTCCAAGGATATCAAGATATCAAAGTAAGATAGGGTTAAAATGTGATTACATTGTCACTCTTTGAGCATTCCATTAAGCCATTCATCACTGGATGGCGACAAAACTGTGATGCAAAAATGTCTAGGAATTTAAAGTTGAGTAATAAAGTTTGCCATATAGGATATCCCCATTAACTACCACCAAAGCAATTAAAATGTGAAAAATGGCTACATTTTTGATGAGATAAAATACTACTTAATGTAAAATTGATAATGAAATGCTAATAGCTAACTTGTGATGCAAGGTTTTATAAATGAAAGTTTGATGAAATAAATATTTTCTTGTTTACCGAATTTACAAATATACCTAATTCAACAAAAGACAATTCTGCACTAGTCATAGTTAATTTACATACGTTTTTCAGATAATTCTAACGATTATTGGGGTAAGAGTAGAATATTTTTTTTAATTATTCATTAAGATGTTTTAGTAAAACATTTATTTCTTGAAGGTTTAAAATGTGATTTGGCCAGAGAAAAGTTTTCTGATATAACATCTGTTACATTAAAACTATTGAGTAAACTAACTTAAAAACTTTATTAAAAACAGGGACTATATTTTAAAATGTATTAACTACGGGACTATATTTTAATTTAAACTATATTTTAAACTAAAATAATATAATCTTATACATTTTGCACATAGTTCCAACATATTTTACTTCTAAGGAATAAGTAAACGGCTCATATTGTTCTCTATTATTTAGCATAAGAAATACAACATGTATAAAAATAATATTGTAACTGAAAAGAAAATCTTTACCTTACGTTCCGCAAATCTTAAAATATTTTTATTAAAAAACGAAAATCAATTTTTTTGCCTGGCTTAGATATATGCATTATACTACCTTGATCAAACAGTTCCCAGAGTAACCACCGTGAAGCGCTCCTATGGTTTCGATTTGAATTTTTTTTTATAAGTTAGTACATCTGTGTTTGATATTCCCTCCAAATCTTAGCGTAATAGCTTGACATTTGCAAAAGTTACGTAGTCAAAGAGTGCATCCATCGCTGTGTTTTTCGATTTTTTACAATTTTAGAAACTGACTTAAATTTGCAACAACGAACTTGTAACAAATTTTGCGAATGGATCCATAGGTAAGTTAAAGTCCTCCGCTATCCCCCTGATGGTTAATATGCGGTTAATTATTTTATTTAGCAATGTTTTCATAGGTTTACAATGTCTATTGTCTGCCACTGCGTTCACCAACTTCGATGGACTCACGAACTTGTATCAAATTTTGCTTAAAAATGGGTTTAATGGCAAGAGAAAGTTGAAAATATAAGAAAAGTGTTTCAGCAACGATTCTCTAAAGAAACCGGGCGTTTACCAGTGGCGGTTCAAAAGTGGTCGGGAGTCAATCAAGATGATGAATGCGGTGGCAGACCATCGACATCGAAAACCGATGGAAACATTGATAAAATAAAAGGTCTACAACAGCAAAAAAGGTTGGTTAATAACCGCAAATTAACCATCAGAGAGATAGCGGAAGATAGAACATTTGCTATGGATCCGTCTGTAAAATTTGATACAAGTTCGTTGTTGCAAATTTAAATACATTTCTAAAAAATCGCGAACACACACAGAGATAGATGCACTCTTGGCTACGTAACTTTTGCAAATGTCAAGCTATGATGCTAAGATTTGGAGGGAATATCATCAACAGATGAACCAACTTAACAAAACAAAACAAAAACTTAAATCGAAAAGATGGGAGCGCTTCACGGTGGTTATTCCGGGAATTTTTTTATCAAGGTAGCAGAATTTCAAATAAAAAGTATCACATCGAATTTTTAAAACACATGACATGTTTATTGGAAAAGTTTGGTGTATACCCATGTTAAAACTGATAGTACTTCTTTCCATGTTATTCTTTATCCAATTCTCGATAAAATAAGCAAAGATGTCTATTTTTTTTAGCTCGCGATCGTAACTGGTTTACCTGCGTTGTGATATTTTAACTATGCATTAAAAAAAAATTAACCACAAAAATTTTCATTTCGTATAACTAATTAGATGACCGCCGTGTGATTATTTGAGAGTTGTATCTTTGTAATACACATGCAGTATTTAACTACAAGCTAGCATGAATTTAACCGAAACCGTCTTTCTTACTTATACATCTTTCACTCCAACTTGAAGCATATGGCCTCCGTCATTGTCCGCCACCTCACCCTGTTGGCCGCAATGGTCTTAATCTCTCCCCATGACATGCTAAGCTCTTTCATTTAGTTGTTAATTGTTCTACGCCACGTTGTTTTTTGCTTCCCTCTTTTCCTTGTGCCTTGCATATTCCATTCTAAGGTCTCCTTTACTTTAAATTTTTCTGGTTTGCGTAGCACATGCCCAATCCACTGCCATTTTATTTTTCTAATGTCATATTCTATTGGTTTTTGACTACATGTTTTTATAATTACAGCATTTGTTACGAGTGATTATTTGAGAGTTGGATCTTTGTTACACGCATGCAGTATTTAACAACAAGCTAGCATGAATTTAATCAAAACCCTCTTTCAGCATCATATAACGGTATAAATTACCTAAAAAACAAACAGTATAGTTAGGAAGAGTTAAGCGGAAAATACAGAACTTTTCTATCCAAAGAAACGTGTGTTAAATCATCCCCAGCCAGAATACTAGCAATTGATAATGTACTATTGTCAAATCACAAGTCTCAATATGCCAATTTAAGCACTCGTAAACAGCTTGTTCTTAAAAGCCGAAAACTCCATAAAAGACAAGACCCGGGTTTTTGAAAAGTTCGCAGCAACGGTTTGACAAAGCAGCACAAGCTCAAAGGAGATAATATAGAGATCGAAATATTTCCCGAATTGAATTTTTTTTAAATTTTGTTTTGGGGAAGCTATTTTAATGAAATGATTATTCTGGTTTTGTTAGAATAAATGTATTAATAAACTGCCTTGCTATAAAAGAGTTATTGGAGTGGTAACAGAAGGCCTAAACCGAGAAGCAAAAACGAGGTTTAAAAATGAGAAATTAAAATCAAGAATATTAAAAAAATTATTATACGATACAGAAATCATATAAAATAGTTTCAAGTAAAGGCCTAATATGAGTATTTTAAATTATGTCTAGATGTTATTCATTTTCGGCACACATTCAATGCAAGTTACAAGATTATAAAACTTAAGTAGCGAGATTTAGTAATGGTTCAATAAACTGTCTTCGTTTTTTTTTCTTTTGTCAAAGTATCGGAACTTTTTTGTAAAGGTCCCTTATTTACGGTGTCTGAGCTAGAATTCACTCTTTTTATGTATCATCGTCACCAAAAGCACCGACTTATATAAAAATAAACAGCTTCAGCACTTGGCTAACAATGGGGCTTTCTGTTTTATGACCCATGTTCAAAAACGGCCGTATAAACGCTATAGAAGCAATATTATTACAACACTAGAATTTCAAGTTACAAGTGCTTTTTCCTAGACTCCATGAGTCAAAAATATGAAAATTGGTCATTTTTGATTACTTAGATAAATTGTTAAACGGAACTCTTCGATTGTTGTCGCCAATAAGTATGGTAATTTAAAGGAAATATAAACACTTTTTCGAAGTAAACTTTTCGTTGACATGATTGATGGTTTAAATAACACTGGACCCACTCTGGAAAATAAATTTAGAAAACTAAATAGATTAATATCCGTTTAATTTTTCTGTCTATTCATAAGTTTTGTGGTTTAATGGCATGGCAAGTATCTCTAGAATTAAAATTCTTTACTCGTTCTAAAAATAAACTATTTGTTAAGTTATCGCATAACTAAGGCAAAACCAAGTGTGGAATATTTTTAAACTTGGTTTCTTTATTTTTCTAATTTTGGTTTTCATATTTGCGTATTTATAAAAAGGGCCGCATTTTACTTTTAAAGACTACCAAACTTTAATGCGATAGTTTATTAAAGATGCACGAAAAAAAAAAGAGTATCTCTGTCAGAAAATTTGCCATTGCATGTGAAGTAGACACATCTAAGCAGGATAAAGTCACTTTCATAGAAAATAATGGCTTTGATAAAGGTAAAGTACCGTAGTTATTCAGCGGTCACACTTTGAAGTTGCATTTTTTTTTTCAAATTGTCGCAATTTCTATGTTTTCATTCATACATATTAAAACAATCGAAATCTTTCATATAAAACGCTGTTTGTTTATTGTTTCCTAAATAGCAGTGGTTATAATCGAAGGAAATGCAAAAATCGTATTGAATCTTAAAATTTATTAGCTAGAAAAAGCTTTGTTTAATAATTTTACGACATACCGAACGTAACCTTTAGCACAGGTTTTTCTAAAATTCATTATACTGATTTCCATTGTTTTTGATTTGAAGGTTACATATTTTGAAAGTGTTGAATTTTTTTTATTATCTTGTCTGGGTATTATCTTTTGTTATACGCAATTTATGACCGTGGATATGCTAACTGAAATGTTTTATTTATCGCATTATTCATCATAGGTTATTGCTCTGTCACTTAAGTAAAAAAAATCGTGATAATCTTTCAGAGTTTAATCCATAAAATACTATTGAAATTTAGAATTTGGACAAAATCACTAACACTTTGAATGCCTAAGGAAAATAATAAATCAATTTCGGCCATTTATATAATTTTAAAATTGGCTCTTAATTTTATTTAGCAGAAAATGGTAATATTGTCCCAGGGAAAAACAAGTGCTATTTGAATTTCAATGCAAAAAACATGCTTCATCACCTATCACATATTCAAAAAACCGTGATTAAAATTCCTATCCATGGACATCAATCTCATTTACATTGCGTTAGCGATTTATTTCGCATCGATTAAATCTCGTCATAATGCCAAGATTCTTGTCTCTCTCCATATATAAATATTGTACCAGTGAGTTGGCATTGGTTGTAACTGGCAATCAACTAATTTAGAGTTGAATAACTGTGAAACTAGAGTTGAATAGACTGTTGAATAGAATTTAGAGTTGAATAACTGTCAAATTTTAATAACCCCCATAAATGTAGACAAATACAATTCTTTTACTGCTAGCATTTCTTCCACAAATCTTATACTTTAGCCTATTAGTTTGCGTTTATACACAACGAAGTTTCAATTACGTGGCGGGGGAAACTTTCTATTTAAATTAAAAGAGAAGGAGCATGCACAACAAAATTAAGTATTTTTAATGATGCCGATACAAGGTGTTTGCTAGAGTAGAGTTCCCAATAGGCTTGTTTAAAGTGAAGCAATTTCTTAAAGTTTTTATTCTTGTATTTCCTTTGATCGGTGCTCCGACTAGTTTTATGTTTTAACGTGACATAGATACACCAATTAGATATCGATAAAGTATTTTTATTATGCGTTTTTTTTACCATATGGGACTTGAAATATCAGCTATCAGCCTGAAGTCAGCAATTTATGTAAATTGAAAGCAAGTACTCAAAAAAATATTTTGTTTGTGGTAAAGATTTAAGCATTGCATTTGATGACCCTTGAACTGCAGAAACAGTATTTATATATTTAGTAACACATGATAGTGCATATTTATAAGAAATCTTCACAATATCATTATGGTATTGTAATATCCGTATATTATCGTATAGGGCTTCGGACAAAATACCCGTTACATCTTTGTCAAAAACGTCCACATTTTTATTATTTTATTGGAAAGTGGTCAATCTATCTTCGAGATGGAAACATCTCTTTAAAAAAAGTTCACGCTGCAGACGCCAGTGAAAACACGAAGCCAAAAAGCAGCAGGCAGACAAAGAAAACAATTTACCTAACAGCCAAAACGTGCCAATGATGTGTTATCGCGCAACTGAAACAGGTTGTCAAATTAGATGTTATTAAATGAAAAAATAAAAAAAAAACTTTACTAAACAAGAAATCAGGAAGGGTGAGACAACTATTTGTTTTATCAATGGTCCATTACCCGGTGGTTTGTTGCTTGCACTCTCTTGATTACTTCAATGCACGCCACTGCAATTTTGTATATGGCCACTTTTACGTGGTTTTGTGTGTTATAAGCTGAAACAGTTCAACACGCCTGTTTGATTCTGAACTGCCTCAAATTAGGGTTTCTCAACTCTAATGGCACGCAAGGTCTTGTGTTCACCTTCGGATATCGAAAGATGATCGTATTGTGTGCTACTAAAGAAGCTCTTTTAATACAAGACCCGCATAACGAATTTGTTTCAACTAAATTAGGATAAAATTTTGAGACGAAATATAACAATTGTAATTTTTTGGAATGTATCACTTGAATGTCAGGTTTCAAAACTCCCCTTTTCCGAAGTATAGCTAAGATATAGGATCCAGAACGTGCTTTGGAGGCTTTGATCGTAAAAAGTCGC
The DNA here is from genome assembly GCA_023701765.1 of Hylyphantes graminicola. Lineage (NCBI taxonomy): Eukaryota > Metazoa > Arthropoda > Arachnida > Araneae > Linyphiidae > Hylyphantes > Hylyphantes graminicola. Next base: position 33,484,911 of record CM043111.1, on the reverse strand, counting down.
CAATAGATGGACCGTATCTAAAATCGTATTTGTATTTTGAAGAATGTGAGTTTTACTACTAGACACACTATACCTGCAAAAATATTTCGGTATAACTTTTTGTGTCCCACTTAAAATTCAACAAAATATCACTTACACTTGGTATGGAACGAAATGCATATTCAAATTTTAGTCAAAATTATACCGTATGTTATAAATACCTTATGTTAAATTATACCTTATTAAAACTATTCGAAAATTTGACACGTATATTAGGCAGTTCATTTTAATTTAAAACTTAGTTTCTGATTATCTACTGCATTTTAGAGTCATGTCTACAGAAACCTTGCAATGCATTAATATTGAAAAAAAATTCACACACTAATTACAATCAAGTGAGGATCGACTTTTTAAGAAATGCCAATAATAGTTGAAAGATAAATTGTACATCTGAAACTTCTAGAAGCATATTATACTTGGAGTTAGGATAAGAGAAATTATTGCAACGGAACAAACAAAATTCGTAGCATTTAAACTCGCATTTTTCCCATCACTAAAGGAGCACAACTTAAGCCAACTTTGCACCAAAAATCAAGTAGTATCAGAAGTACTAAAGACGGTCTCGATATCGGTAAATGCAAATATAATATAGTAAATCACTTTAATTTTTTGCTTAAATAAATACTTTGGCAGATAAGACAAAATGTTACTTTTCCGAAAAGGCCAAAACCTAAGAGATTGATATTTCATGATGCAACCTATATTCATGTGATACATATTTGCAACATTTTATACAGGTTTCGATTTACGTCAAACAAAATAAACATTTTAATTAAATATTTGAAATAGCTCAGTATCCATGCCTGTTCCCATTTATCACAAAGCACATAGGGCGTCCACCTTGTCACATCCGATTTCCTAAACAGATAACTGGCGCACACGAGTGTATTTTGTGTATTAATAAAGGCAAGCGAGGTGCGAACAAAATTATCTTCTCATTGCACGATTTATTGCATTGTCGGTTTTTGATTGGCTTATTACCGAGCAGGGCGTAGCTGTGCAAACTTCTCGGGTAATGGAACTGCCATAAGGTTGTTGGGTAAATAAAAGTAATTAATGTATTTTGTTATTATATACTGATTTAAGGGAGAGAATTGATTTAGCATTACCCAACGAGGTAATGAACGCATTGGTGTTTTCGCGGGGTTGCGCTTTTGAAAAATTGTGTTGTAGACAAGACTTGAATTTGTAAGTGAATTGTAATTGCATCGGAATTTTTTTTCACAGGGATGTATAATGGATTTGCTTTGTCAATTTAAGTGCTAATTTTATTAAAGTTTAACATGGGTTTCTATTACGAAATTTGTAGTCACTCGGATTATTTTTGGATAAAGAATTAGTGTTTTAAACTGAAATACTAGAAACTCAGTGTCCTAAAAATATGAACGCATGAGCGTTTATGGATATCAGAACAGGTCATTCATAATGAATTGTGCAGTTACCATTTGGTGGGAGTAGAGTCAGAAAAAGTGAGAAGGTTTAATCCATGTACAAATTTTATTTATATTGTTTGCGTTTTAACAAAAGATAATTTCGTTTTCTCCAAATTCAACTGGCAAAAAAAGTCACCTAGAAATTTTCTTTACTCCATTATTTTCAAAACCACCAAAAGTTTAAAATTAACACCTCTTCTTAAATACCAACCTTTTCCTAATCCATTTCATAATCAGCAAGACCAGCATTGCTCAAGTTTCATCTTCAATACTTTTACTGAAATCCAATTACAGATCTTTCCTTACGTGTAATACAGCGATTAGAATTTCGTTTTTGTGTCGCGATGACATAAATGATAGGCGCAGCTCGCCAATTACGAGCGCCAACGAAGACCCGAATGCGATGGACGCCCAATCGCTATTTTGATTGATGCCTTAGATGCGGACGAACGGGAAAAACGATACTGCCTTTAGTCGCCTAGTAATTACGTGGGTCTTTAATTGGAAAGCGGTTTCTCTTTCTGGAGAGCTTAAGCATCTCGGAGGGGTGTCATAAAACAGTAGACATTAAACTGGCTTTGGAAGAATTGGCGGTTCATAAAATGTTTGTTTATAGTGTCGGAGTCTGTTTTCATTATATGCGTGCATAAAAGTAAACTTTTATATAGGGTAGACTAACCAGTGAATGAACGTTTAAGGCGTTCGCCAGTGAATGAACACCAGGATATAATGACCAGGACAACCAACCATTGTCAGATAGCTTCCTACCATAGAGATCTTAATAAAAGTATTAGAGTGGAGATCACGTGACCTATCTATGCTAACGACGGGACGAGCCTGGGGGCCGCCATCTTGAGTCCGAGACCAATTTTTTTAAGTCGAAATTGCAAAGAAAAAAATAAATTAAATTCTAAAATATTAAAAAAATACCATAAAAATACTAGCTGCATTTTGGAATATTTTTAGTGACTTTAAAAGAACTTTTAACGCTTTTCTAGTATTTTTATAATATTTATTTTGTAATTTTAGAATTAAATTTTACTTTTTGCCTAGCATTCTTTTTCTTTATGTGATGGCGACACTGGTAACTTGCAGCCATCGCCGTCACATTAAGAAGAAGAATACGTGAAAAATAAAATTTAATTCTAAAATTACAAAATAAATATTATAAAAATACAAGAAAAGCGTTAAAAGTTCTTTTAAAGTCACTAAAAATATTCCAAAATGCAGCTAGTATTTTTATGGTATTTTTTTAATATTTTAGAATTTAATTTATTTTTTTCTTTGCAATTTCGACTTAAAAAAATTGGTCTCGGACTCAAGATGGCGGCCCCCAGGCTCGTCCCGTCGTTAGCATAGATAGGTCACGTGATCTCCACTCTAATACTTTTATTAAGATCTCTATGCTTCCTACTACATGAGAGGAAGTCAGTGTTGCCAATCCATATAGTGGAATGATTTTCAATCCTTATTTTTTTTTAAATTATATTTACCAAATGTTCATTCACTGGGGCCTGTTCACTCACTGGTCAGTCTACCCTACATAAAAGTAAACTTTTATATAAATTACTGAATGTTAGACGTGGTCATATGATTCGATGTATTAGTAGATCTGTGGAGTAATGGTGTGTCGGTGTGTTTGTCGGAAGTGGGTGACCGACGTTACAATCGTGTTGCTCTAGTGCGACGATAATTCAAACTTAACCTAATTTGGTATATCTCCTGATTCTGCTTTGCTGTTTTGGTGAATGGAATCAGTGTAGTGTTCTTGTTCTGGATTCGAAAACAACATAAAATTAAGTGAGTAATGCGATAAGTTCTTTTAATTTGGAAATATCGTAAAAATATAGTGTTATATGGAGTTTGATTAAAGGTTAAAAATAACTAATAAGTACAAACTAATGAAAAAATAGAGGGATATATTATCGACACTGTCCATTGCCGACTTTAGGCGAACAGAAATTTTAACGTAGGATTGCTATATCTATCAATTTGTAAACATTATTTCATTTCATATCTATCATTTGGGCATTTTCGCTGCTTGGAAACGTAAGACAAATCACCCAAATTAAGACCGGTCATTATAACATAGCTGTTCCAACAAAATTTTGTACACGCTTCTGATTTAACTTAGTTATTATAAGTATCTGCAAAAGTTAGATAATGGACTTGTCTCTTCTTTTTGCATTTCAAGATTCACATTCATTAACTTTGCATATAACACACATCTCCATATAAAATTACAAAAAGTTAAGCATTAGTGTATCAAACAAAATGATATTTTTTTTCGCAATATTTCTGTAATATTCTGGAATAAATAGTAAAATTTAACTAAATTCCTCTTTTCGCCTCGTTTTAGTACACGAACGTTGAACAATTTCTGTTTAGTTTTGTAAATTGCGTAATATCAAGTGGAATAAAAATGAAATTTGAAAACTAAGTACGTAAATACTTTTTATATAGTTATCTGAATTTAACCGAAGCCTTTTAAATGACATGAAACGTAATTATTGATTACGCAGAAATGTTCAGTTACGATTCTTTTCCATTTAAATTTTAAAAAATTTTTAATTATTAAAAATATATATAAAAAATTGATTGCTCATGCAGCCTGGAAATCAAATTTTTAATGGTAAATTACGAGTTATTCGTATAAATTATTTAATTTACTGAAATGAAGAGATTGGGATAAAAAAATAATCTTTCGTATAATTTTGATTATTTAAAAAATAATAGTCTTAGTAGTAATTTATTAAAATACATTAAATAATTTCTCGAAGTTTAAAATAATTAACTTACTTTAGTTTAAAAATAAAACAGCAGATTCAATGTTTCTACTCGAGTGAAAAAAAAAATTAACTTTATTTTGCAATTGGACAAGGGTCTTTATTCTGCTAAATTACAAACAAATTGTTAAAGATGAAACACCATTCTCTATTTCGCAAAGATGTTTATTATGAGTTAATGATACTTTCCTAAATGTTCACTATTCCTTCAAAAATTTCTCTCTTTATCACAGTAAATAGTCATTAGTGCAGTTTAAAAATTACGCTATGGCAGTTTCTTTATCGTATGATTACGTAGGTAGGTTATAAAAATATTTATTCCCTTAATTTACCGTTCAGGGTTGTAATTTTCTTTGATTAAACGATCGACAAATTAAAGGTATCATTTATATTTCGTTCTTAATTATTTAATTATGAACCTTATGTTTATTAATAGGTATTTAAACGTTACGGACGACAATCAGTAAATGAAGTATTAATATAGAGTTTGTTTACTTTAGAGTAAATTGATAAGCAAAATTAATCACTGTTAATAGTTCCAGATAAATTAAATATTTTCGTGAGAATGCCACACGTTATTATTGACAAGAGGCAGCATTATACGGCCCTTTTCGATCCACTGTTTGGGTATATCGTATTGTTATTCCCATTATTGGTTGGTAGACATATATTTTTAAGTTTTGTGTGCTTGGTCGAAGACCCGCTTATAAACCTTCGTCAAGTAAGACTGACACAACACACACACAGATATAAATGACAAATGCTGCCAACTATCGCCACCTCCGCAATTTATACATGTCCCTGAAGGGGAGGGAAATAGTCTCCAGAGACCTGAACCCGTGGGAAACTGTGCCATGACCGCCCGCAGGACTTTCGGACCCACATATTTAACGAGCACGAACTCCGCACATACTCGGTGGATCTTCAGTGATATCGGAACTCGATCATGGGACCTTCCGATTCCGAGAACGAGACCTTAATCCACTACCCACGCCCTTATCTCTCTATCGCATTATTGTTTTGCAAGTATTGTCCACGCTTATGAGGCAGAAGCAATTACTTCAAAATTCTTTCGAATTACTAAGAAAAGGTTGGATGACTTTGAATACAGTTAACCTCTCGCTTACATCAGATGCATTAGTTAAAAGAGATAAAATGTAAACAAAGACTTCAGTATACCGTAAGAGAGTTTTCATTAGCGAGTTTGGACTTAATGAGGAAGGCTCATGAAACTCAAATTTATTTGTAAACAATAGTCCTTTCTAAAACGCGTCGAATGGTATTATTCACACCAGTAAAAAATTAATTAAATTTGTCAGTAATTGACTTTAAAGTAAGCAATACCTCACTTCCGGTAAAAAAAATTCGCAATTTTCTTGTAATTGCTTATGACGTTAAGCTTGGTTTTCTTGTTCATTAGCGAGCAATTTCTTACCAACTTCGGTGTGAAATATGTTTTGAAACTACGAAATGTGTTTTAGATTATGTCTGACCGAAAAATTTATTAAGCAAAAATTTATTTTAAGTTAAGTTATGCTCTTCAAACTACGTTGTTTTCAATGCTGTTAACAAAAAATACAACAGTTGACTAAGTCTGAAATACTTACGGTGGCGTGCAAGTACAATTTTAAGTAAACGACCAAACCGATAACAGGATTTCTAATTTAGGGGAGACTGGGGCACAATGGACCACTTTTTCATTTTTTGCGCTATAAGTACAAAAATATTCATCCCACTTGTTTAGAAAAAGGTATATATATATATTACATATATATCCTTGTTTAAAAATACATTACCTAAAAAATATAATTTCAATTAATTTTTTCTGAATTCACTTTTTTATTACAAGTGAGAAAATGGTCCATTGTACCCCAGGTTCGGGGTACAATGGACCATATCACGGGGTGCAATGGACCACGTTATTTTTTGCTGAAAAAAATTTAGCTGCATTTTTTAAAGATTAAAATACATATAAAATAATTATTTTATTTGAATTTTAAGTATCCAATTGCATAAAAATATAGTGAGAAAATATACTGTCAGTCAATATTGAAAAGATGAGGAAAACAAAAAAAGTATTATCGAACATTAAAATTTGCAAATGAAAAAAAAAATTAGTAAGAGCATTAAATTTTATCTTCAAAATTAAAGATCACTTTAAAGTTAAAACACTTTTTTTATTTCTATACACAACAATACCAAAAGTGTAGGGCCAAACTGTGGATCAAAGAATCTTATTTTTTATGCGAGTTTATATTTTAACTTTTTTAAAGTCTTTCCTTAATCAATGTGGTTGAAAATTTTATTAACAAAATTTCAATTATGTGCATTTTACCAATTCTGAGAAAATGTGTTTGTTACTTAATTATTTATAACTACAACAAATAACTCAAATTTTTGTTAGTAAAAAAATCAACAGTAATCAAATATTAATTTAAAAATTTATGATATGGTACTTGTACTTCTGTTATGTAAATGTAGAAATTTATTTTACAACCAACTCAAATTTCTAAACTTCTTGTTTTAAATAACTAAACGCTCTAGTATCGCATTCGATTTTAAAAATACAATTCTCATTCAAAACACTTATTGTTTGAAGTCATAACACTTAAATTAAAACATCAGGTCACAATTAATTTGTTACTTATGGTTTAAAAAAAAGCACTATTAGTAGATGGGGGAAAATCTATTACATTCAGAAGTGAATATTAGAATATATATTAAAATATTTTACTATTATAGCAAATTTAACTTTTAATTACTAGGAAGGACGCGCATCAATGTATTTTTTTTTTTTTTTTGAAACTAAGAGTATTTCTAAAGTTGCAGGGGGTACAATGGACCATGGTCCACTGTACCCCAGATTTTGTGGTCCATAGTGCCCCACATTGTACTTGAACAAAAAACAAATTTAAAATATGCTGAATTTTAATTACAGAAATTAATTTATGGATCATATAGAAAGACAAATATCTTGCCTTTCAACTATGCTAAGCCACTTTATCCAACTATTGTTACTTTAATGATGAAAAGATAATTTCTAGGAGAGAGCTTTTTTACTTTCACCTGGTTAATACACATCAATAATAAAAAAATGGCAAATGTGTGAGCTCACATGCTTTTTCATAATAACTAGATCAAGACTGTTATGCCATCTATTATTTATAATAACAGCTTATTTGGAAAATATACAAAATAAATAATAGGGGGTGGTCCATTGTGCCCCGGTCTCCCCTATATCTAATATCTGTATATAACAGTGTGAAAAGCAACCCCGTTTGAAAAAAATAGCGCAAGTTCTCCTTTGATAAAATATTCTATTGCATATGATTTGAAGAAAGAGTATCCGTAATATTTTTGTGCAGAAATGTAATTTGGAGTTTGCGAAAACACAAAGAATATAAGTATAATATTCAATCTGTTCTTAATAACTTTTTTTTATCTAATTTTTATTTTATACACTTAAATTTAAGAGTTTTTACGCTCTTTTTTTGCTATAATTCAAATCAATTGGATTATTTAAAGAAATGGGTAATTTGGTTTTTAAAACATTATCAGTTCATTCAGGAAAAAAGTTTTTGATAATTGAAAAATATCTTTATATAATTTTTTTTTAATTCTCAAGGTACTCAAAGTTACATAATACAAAAATTCTAACAATATTGTCTTCATCTGTCATCACAAATTACAAAAAATTGTTTTTCAGCTATCCTCGATACACTTTATAGTTCATACCTCGTTCTTAAAACGCGATAGTTATTAAGTAATCAATTCCTTTTGAATAAATTAGGGACCATTTAAGCGTTTGACCTTTCCAGAGTGCAAACAAAATTCAGAAGACTGAGCTTGTATAGGATAACCTGATCTGGGCCCTTTACTGCGTATTTATGTCTGGTAGCCGATTGAAATGAAACAAGTTATGCAATTAGGAGTTCAATATCCTCGTAATGTAATTAGTTCGGTTATTGATGGGTAATTTCTAGTCGTCTCTACTTCAAAATTAGATGGGGATCTGTTATAATTAGTAGTGAAAATATTATTAAAAATTTGTAAAAAAAGCCTTTTCTTTAAATTTTATGTTAACACATACAAATTATCATATTGATTTAATTGTAACATATAGCTCCTTTCAGCGGAAAAAACCTTCCAAATTACTGTTAAATATATTACTCAAAACTACATTTAAATCTCTTTTGAGGGGATAAATAAATATGGTTCTGGCCGTTTATATAATTTGGATGTTTAATATCTCGCTCACATAAAATTGCGTTTTCTGGTTAATTTTATTAAAATTTATGTGATTGAAAATACTTCCTTGGTTTTGAGGTGATAATTTAACTAGCTCGTGTGGCTTTAGACACTGCACAGTGATAAAAAAAAATGTATTTGTTGCATTTTATTCAAAGGATAATTTTTGTAAATGTGACATGTTGTGAAGCAATAAAAAATGCTGTCAGTCATCTGGTTATCATCTGAGCATTTGTAAATCTATAATTATAGATAAGAGTTTAGTGAAGCGTTGCATATTAATTTGTACGTGATCAAAAGATTTTATTACATTTCACATTCAATATATACTGACGTTGAGTCACTCATTCATACACCGTCCCCTTCAAATAATTCAATACATTATTTCTTATTTTGTATTCCCTCTTAAAGAATCTGTTACTTCCTTATTCAATTCAAAATTAGTATTCATTTCAGGTCATTTACAGTAAAAATATTAATTTAAATAAGCAATTTGATTAATCGCTTTTAATTAAATTACCTGAATAAGTACATGATTTCGAGTTTTTAATTCTTCCATCGTCTGTCATTCATTATAATAGTCGTGTAAAGAAAGTCTCTCAACTAGTGACAGGCCTTAACCTTAATTACCCTGTGAGTACCGAATGAATAGCAAGGGGAGGTTGAAAACCCTTCTAGAAGTGAATGAATATAGCTATTTTCTTTAGTGGGTTGACCCTGGTTGGTAAATTACAGTCATAGACAGGCTACAAGACACGTAAAATACGTTAATAAGAAAAAATACACGTGCCGTAATGTGAAATGTTTGTTTAATATTTCGTATTTTTATAGTTTGTTGTCCACCCATTTTTTACACCTTTTAGAAGAGTTATTGCATCTTATGCTTTGTGTGTTTTCTTTAGAGAGAAATGAAGTTCTCTTATTTGATTAATAGTATCTTTGAGGTTTTTGATATTGTTATTTTTGAGTTTTCCCATTCCATTCATGCGACTTGAACTCTGAACCTTGTAATGCTAGTTTGGTTTTCAGTTATTCTTTAAAGAAGTTTTATTCCCTCAATTTATAATAGAGACCGTAGTGTTTGAAACGTTAAAGTGCAGATTAAAAAATAGTTCGGATTAAATTGTCAACTATACCTAAGACTCTAGTAAACTTATTGGACTCCATTCACTGTTATAAAAGTGTGTATATAATAAAGTTTTTTGAATAAGGGTTCTTAAAATCACCCTGTTTTGTATTTTTCTATCAAATTCTTGCAGTCTATTTTCACCAGATTTTAATATTCAACGTGTTTTCTATTATAATATAATTACAGCATAATATATTTGTGAAATTAAACATTCCTTTTTTACGTCCTTTTTTTAAACCAATAATATCGATTTGGCTGAATTAAAGCCGTACTTTGTCTGAACAATGGCTGTTGAGAAAAATACCCAAAGAAAGGAACATCAATACCGTAACTCTAACATAAGGACACTGCTCCAAGTGGTATTATGGTAGAAAGAATTTTTTAACAATAAGACGCAGTGTTGAAACTTTGAGAGCGTTTCATCTGAGATTATGTGGATGAAAGCATGCACTTGATTTGCAAGTGCCAGACTTCACACGTGCAGATAGGTAGACACATAAAATGAAGTTTAAGAATATTTAAATGACTTCATTAAAAAAATATTTTTATAAAAGCGAGGTTTTTAATTTAACAGTTTAATAATTACATATTGACTTGTGATGCTGACGTAGATTGAAACCTGCTTATTATACGAATTTTATAACTTTTTTTAATGTAATTATCTCATAAAAACTTATATTATTAAACTAACGGGGCATAAGTCGGTTTTCGGAATATTAATTTATGTTTATGTATCGCTCTGATTAATAAAGGTTTATTAAAAAAAAACTGCTTTTCTAAGTTCTAATGTATCAAATCTAATGTAGGGCTCAATCTAATACTTTTTTTTAGCTAAAAATTACATTCATTTGGATTTTAAATTGAACTAATACTGTAGCTTAACGATTTCCTTCCATTGAATTCTGGCTTTTAACATTTATAATGCGTTTTTCTCGTCTCCTAACTTTGTCCCTTGGTTTTGGAACATTCACTGACCTCATTCCTAAAGTGGTGAAGAGAGGCACTGGATTGAGCTACAGTGATTCTTCAAACATGCAAACTGTATAGCAGAAAACTGATATTCTAGTCAGTAGCCACATATTTTTGCTAAAATTCACCAATAAGCCAAAATTAAAAAAAACTCAGTGAAATTGGCTGCGAGGCTTTATTGCTTTCCTTACAGTCCTCCAGGTTTAAGGTTAATTTTTGCTTGATAATTGAAATTTTTTTCTATAAATATGTTTAAGTGGAGAACAAGAAGTAAAAAATCCATTTTTATTAAACTGGAGTTAAAAGTTTCAGCACAAAAAAGACGTGAAAACAGCGTGAATGTCCTTTCCTTCCGTTTCTGACCTTCCGATCCTTACCGTCGTAATGATCTAGGGATGGAAAACCGAAACCAGTTTTAATTTTAAGACGAACCGGTTTTTTGCAATTTTTTGGTTTCATTGAAAAACAGTTAGTTTCGTAAGGCCGTTTAGTTTAGACCGTTTCTTTAGAATCGGGTGTTTTTAAAAAAACTGCCGTCCCTTACTATAATTTTTTGTTTTTTTACAAATGAGCTTTGCTAAACTTTTTTTCGTAATTCTAGAACCCTTATAAACCTTCTGATAAACATTTAAAGTGATTTTAAATTTTTTGAAATAAATTTTACAAGTTTTTAATACCTGAAATTAAAAATTATGGTAGAACTGCCCATATCTCCTAAGCTATGCAAACGGCGTAGTGTGATAGATAAATGATATCTTTAGATTTTTTATGATTTTTTTCTACAAAATAAATATTTTTTTAGTTTTGAATTTACCCTCAAGATAAGAGCAGTTGTCATTTTATTCTTAGTTTAAAACATTCTCAAAACAATCTCTGTATTCATTTCTTTCTCCATGTAACGTCGAGCATTTTTACAATTATTTTTAGATGTGTCAGACCGACATTACAAGTGCGGTATGTCACACGACGTCGGAAAATGCGTTTAAATATGTTTCTTAACGTTTTTTTTTTAATTTATTTTTTCAACAGAAAAGGAATGTGTCATAATTTGTTTTGACATTGTAATTTTTGCGTTATTTTATTAGTTGCCATGCACATTAAATGTCACTTTAATGTTGGTAATGTGCTTTTTTCCGTGTTTGTTAAAATATATGTAAACACTTTTTGTGAAATAAAGTTTTTTTTAGTTTATTTATGAATCGTGAGCCTGTTCAAAGATGTGCATAAGTTTCAATAATTTGCTTTCAGGCATGTTTTACATGAAAGGGAACTTCTGCTGAGTAAAGCATTTTTCTGTCGAAAAATTGTTTTGAAGACCACGTATCAGATTATTTATATTTAAACGAAGAAAGTATCGGCAAATAAACCTTAAAATGTTCATTCCAAGGTTTCATTTCCAAAAACTATTTTATTGAAACATTTTTGTCCTTATCCAGATAAAAATCGGCTATGAATAATTGGTTTTTATAATCTCGCTTCAATGTGTCAATAAATAAAATGCTTCTTAAATTATATACCATTCAATTAATAGACATCCTTAAAATATTAGCCCTGATTTTTTTATTGTTATATATTTCAAAGAGCACAATCAATTTATTCATAAATAACCTTAATATTCTAATAGAAAAAACCTTCTAGTTTCATTAACCTTCCATTGACCACTGTTTAATTTTTAAGCATAGGCTTAATCTCTTAAGACCCGAGCAAAATCCTACACGTATATTCGTAATCTGAAATTACTTTTCAATATATGCTAAAAAGTACAAAGTATGTTTTTGTAAAAAGTATATTTTGCAAAGAAATGTTTAAAAAAATTTAATAGTTACTAGAGACACGCCTTAAAATCTAAAATACAATTTTTTTTGTGCTATAAATGCAACAAAAAAGGCCGTATCACTTATTTGTAGGTAACAGATTATTTTAACATTGTTTTTAATGCAAAATGGCTTTAAAATAACTACTAAAAGAACTTTTTGAAAAGTTTGAATTTTTTTTTTTTAAATATATTTTTAAAGAACTCTAATATCGTATTGGCCCTCGTTCAACTTATTTTTTAAATGGAAATAAATTATTGATACCTGTAATCAAAGGCTGAAAACTGATATGTGGATCTTCTTCTATCGGACCAGGCCAATTTTGGAGCTACTTAACGTGGTTAATTGTTTGTGGGGAGGGTTTAAGGTTTTAAAAAATGTCCCCAAATAGCCATGTCAGGTCGCAAGAGGTTAATGTAGCTAAATCAAACCAACTCATTAAACTAAATAAAAAGGAGAACTAGGACGATTAGTTAATGGTAGTTCCTCGTGAGTAGCAAGTTACAATTTGAAAATAAAATGTCAACAAGTGTTGATGGCAATAGGCTCATTAGACACCATATCAAGACGTTAATCAGATACTTGATATGCAAAATAGACAACAGAGCCTCTTTGATATAATTCGAAACTTTGTGTACATTTGGTTATCAGCGTCTTTTAGTGTTTACTCGCAGAATATTAATCTATGACGATGTTCATTCGAGGAAACCATTTAGGTTTATAGGAAATTAGGATGATGAATGCTGAAAATAAAAAGCTGTTAATTATTCTGTCATCTGTTTTAATCTAACTTAGTTTAACAACAGCTGTGCTGAGTTTGTTATGTGAACAACTATTAAATTAGCCAGCGTGCAATAGCTGAAATAGAAAAAAAATTACAATATAAGAAAATTTTGGAATGCGCATTGGAATATCAGCAAAGTAGGAATAATTTGGAAAAGGTTAATGTTATATTGATTATTAGAAAATATTTTTTATACAAAAAATGTAATATCAATAATTTATCTCATTTAAACTTTATTACAAATTACAGTTTAAAATTGAATTTCGATTTGTGTATTGATTTCTTTAATAAAGTAATCTGTTTCACATTTTGAAATCTTGTTTAATTGCAATGCTTTGTAATCGTTAATTACAAATATTCTTCGAAGGTAAACTCCGAGTTAAAACCCTACTGACTACACGTGCCCCATATAGGTGGAGATTTATTATACATGAAAAATTACTTTGTCAAAAAAATGTATCTTGCATAGTTTGAAGACCTATATTGACGCAAGTATATTAATACATTTTACATAAATGTTTAATCGCGTACATCTTTGGTTTTATCTAATAACTAATTTTTTAATCATGATTAATAAAAAAAATTCTTCGTCAACGCGGTTGGGGTGTCTTCAGTTTTGACAGGAACCTACACGCTGTCGCCATTTCGCTGTAATGGAGCTCACTTTTTGAAACGATCCGAATCCTTTTTGGCGAAAGAAGACTCATCGGTCCTTGCCTGTGCAAAAAATGTCGCCAAGTGGGCTCCTGTCACTCATCCGGATGCGAGAAATTCGAGTAGATGTGAAAAGCCTGTATTTCCCATGTGACGAGCATGAAATTTTTCAAGGAAAGAGACAAAATGGATTACCACCATTAATCAAATATTATACCACCCCTGGCCATTTTTCGGCTTCGTAATGTTATTTAACGGGTTATTTTTATAGAAACTTGATGCATTTTCTCTATGCATGTGGGAGGTATTCGGGGTTATTAAGAAAGTTTATAAGAACTTAATTTATGAAAAGTCAATTGCTAAAATAATTGCTAATTCCAACTTCTTGACTATCTGAGAGCAATATTTTTAAAAACTGAAATTTTCGAAAAATTTAGTCATTTAGCACTTCATACACTCTATCACATTCATTTTTGGTAGAAAGAAAAGTTCCGAAAATTTCGAAATAAAAAAAGCAACAGGTTTTTTTTTCCCAATAAGCCACTACTTTTATGTAACGTTTCGTAATCTGTATAATTTTTAGTAATGATATGATATGTTGAGGTGTGATTTTATGACTTGGTCAAAAAAATAATTTTTATCTTGGTCCAAATACGCAATATTATTTTAGAATTGATATCATCAACAATAACTGACAGATTCTGACGGATCTACTTAACGAAAACACCACTTTTCCACTCACAAGTAAAGCAAAACCCTATATTTTTGGGCCGCAAACCTGTTACACGCTGCAAAAGAGCACCTAATAAGAACCAGCTTTCAATCGCTTGAATTACCACAAAAAAAAGCGGGTAAAAGTGTTGACCTCCCTAGGCTTATTGAGAGATGACAGGGCAAAGCAGTTGTTCATTAAACATCGCCCACCCCTTGTGAAATTGGTAAAAAAAAAAGAGAATAAGTTGATACATTTTGTGAAGCTAACCTCGGCAGATTTTTTTTTAGCAGTCGCACTTTCTGATTGCTCCTCCGATAACCATCTCTTTGTAGCATCGGCCATGCACTTGAGTGGAAAAAAAAGCGATAGAAAACTTCCAAATTCGTTCCGGTTATTTTAAAAAGGCGCCACCCAAGGACAACACTTGATGCTTTTTAACGTATTCATAGCTGCAAATTGCGTTTTTTGTTTAGTTCAACTAGCTTAAGTCAAGAAGTCAACTTTATAAAAACATAAAATTATCTTTGTGAGATCATTAAAATTGTCTGCGAAAAGTTTTATTTTACTTACCGTGAAGCAAATGCTTTTGACATTAAAATGTGTTTGTAAATTAGCATTAACTTTAAAAAAAAAAACATGTAAAACGCAGTTACAAATTTAGAAATGTGCAATAATAATCTGTACACTTAATTATTTGTCTCGTTTATTATAAAATAAATATAAAAGGTCCCAATTAAGGATTCCTATAAAAAAAGTTGATTTTTTTAGAACTTGTTAATTGTTGACTTTACCTTAAACTGAATTAACATTTTTCTAGAAAATGCGATGCCCTGAAAATAATTTTTTTGTCGGAAATTTTTTAACGCCTTTCAAGATCCCTTTTTAAATTTAAGTAGTGGGTTTTATTTTGAGAAACTGAATGTTTATATGATATGACTTAAAATCTTTGAAAAAAATTTAACAAATATATTTAATTATCATTTTAAAAGAAATATTTTAATCTGCATTTATGGCCTATTTCTTACGCGTGACTAAAGATGGAGCTCTTTAAGTTACTACGACATTTAACGACCTTGCTCCAAAATAGTTTCTGAAAATTCATTGCATTTTTTACCCCACGTCCCAATCAAGAAAACCATCACTCCTTGCATCTTCCTCTTCACGCTTTATTTGGTTACAAATAATCCGTCTTATCACATCAGTGATAAGAGAGGGACATAAAAACGTATCAACTCTTAAAAAAGGATGATAAATTTTAGCTTCATTTCGAGTTTATTAATGCCAAACTCACAGTTACTTATCCACCATTTTTGTCCACATATTTATTTTAAATTCATTCCAACCTTTATTAGTAGAAACGATTCAAAAACTGAAATTATCGTCATAATTTTTAAGAGTTATTCAGTTATACACATTTTGATGTTCTAAGACAATATC
Organism: Hylyphantes graminicola; assembly: GCA_023701765.1. NCBI lineage: Eukaryota > Metazoa > Arthropoda > Arachnida > Araneae > Linyphiidae > Hylyphantes > Hylyphantes graminicola. Next base: position 33,468,903 of record CM043111.1, on the reverse strand, counting down.
TTAGATAATGTTTCGCACTAATAAAACTTTCACTGCCATTATCTGTTGTCATATATCTATTTGCTAGATTCCTGTGAACCTTTTGAGTGAAATCTCACTGATTGAAATAAATTTTTTTTGATTATTTCTCATTCGCTAAGTAATTATCAAATAACCTATCTTCAACGTTTTAAACATTCAATGGTTATTTATAATCGGAAAGATAAATGTGACAAGCTTTTAAAAAAATTTCCTCTTTTTTAGCATGAAAATTTATGGTAAATTTGTTTTTTTTTTCAATATTTTGGTTGAAGCAATACAAAAACTGCAATGTGGCCCATTATTATAAAGTGGTTAGCATAAAAATTGAGTTAAAGGCGCATTTATTCTTTCAAAATGCAGCACCTGATCTTTATTATTTCGAATAGCTAAATAGATATAACAAAGCTTAACAAATATATCTGACGGCTCTTTTAAATTAATGCTATAATTTTATCGTACGTTTATATTTTGGAAAATATATTTTGCAGGGTTTTTTGTCAATCAGACATTAATACAATAATCATCACTTGTTACAATCGTAAGTTTTGTTGAAGCGACTCGAATTTGTTTTAGTATGTCCTCAACATATTTCTGCTATTGAAAAACCACAAGTTGCCGTTTTTACACAATTGCTGTGCCCCACTTATGTAGTTTAAACACAACGTTTTTTTCTGAGTAAATTTAAAAACAAGGCCCTGTTTTTGTACAACAACTTATTACAGTATTAGCAAAATTTTTTAACATGATAACGAGGTCAAAAATGGCTGCCAAAGTAATTGCAGCATCTTGAGTGGTATTTCTTTTTAATCATCCAAGGCAGGCAAACCCACGTAGACGTAGAGATGAGCGCCTTCGGGCACACCCTTGCAAACGGCGTTACACCCACGATCGAAGGGCCTGGAGGATATTTTCCCTGGCCATTTGAGCGATTGAAGACCTTCCAACGCTATCTCCAGTTACTTATTCGGACTTCTTTTTTTTTTACTTTTTGAGAGATGGAGAAATGAAAAATAAATGAATAGGAATGACTTTGAATGGCCATTTGAAACGTCCGCGTAGTTCTTTATACATCTGATATCGTAATTTCATTATTTAGATTTAATTTTTTTTGTTAGTCTTACTCGGAAACAAAGAGGTATATTTTCAAAATATGCTGATTATGTTTGTAAATGTAATTATATCACCTTTTTTTGACTCCATCCGCAGTTTTTAAATTATGTTAAATTGGAAATGTTAATATGTACTTTTCTGGCTAAAATTAAAAAAGCTTTTACAGGATGGTGTGAATTATAAATGATCACCTTTTGGAATAAACTCTAAAGTTGTAAGATTTAAACAATTTAAAATTAAACAAGTGATAATTCAATGGTGCGATAGACAAACATATATTGTCTAAAATTGCACCCCCTCGTTTGAACGGTCCAGTTTTTGTTATATTTTCTATTTGTATTATTTAAAAAAATAATATGACACTGCTATTCAATATACGCTATAGGCGTCTTTGATACCAATTAGTTAAATATATTTTTAATGTATTTTTTTGCACATGTTATGTTTGCAAATTGTTATGTATTTGCAGAGGATAATGAAGTGCAAATCCATTATGCTATAAACCTAGGTGTTACGTTATAAAATAAATTTATACCCATATTTTCATGAATTTCTATTTTATAATAAATAAATTATAATTGTAGTTCCTTAAAATTGAAAAATCCTGCATGAAGATTTTATTCCTCTATTATTAAAAAAAAATACAAAGATTCAGTGGGGTAATAAGTGCAAAGTATATTATGTATTGGTTATTTTATTACTTTTCGATACATGCAATTGAAATTCAGGGTGGGTCTACCTTAAAAATTTTATGAGAGAAGGAAACAAAATATATTTTTATGTTAAACAAGATTTCCATTAATCTTATTCATTAATGAACGCAAAACATTCCATTGTACCAAAAATACGCCCACAATCAAATCATTACTTTCATTGATAAATTAAGATACATCATTTTGTTTGCCAAAGATGAAATACATAAAAATATAATATCTTTTAACAAATGCTATCAATAAAAAAAACAAAGACAATTTTACAACACAAGGCTCATAGCTTTCGGTTGTACTACCGTTAATCCGAAAGTAACCAACTTTCGATAACATTACTATTACAACACTACACTACAACCTTTGAGCTTGAAATTTGACCCACAAATTCACTGAATTTTTTTTCAGTGAATGGAACGTTTAAGGTTGAGTAGAAGATTATAAATAAAATACAAATAAAAGAATCCAAATCCCAAAAACTTAATTTCGAAAAAATATTGCATATTCCGTTTTGGATAAATGTAGCCAGTTTCTCCCCCAAACGTGCATCAAGTAGTGTTTGATTTTAATGGGCAGCCCCGCCCATGGCTTTTCGGAAAAAATAAGAGCTTTTATCCAAAAAAGAACCACACGAAAAAAGTTTCTAATGAAATTATACTCTGCTAGTTGTCTCACATGCAAAAAGTCCCAGGATCGGGACCGTGTATTGCCAAATAAAAAAAATGTATGCCTACAAGCAGTCTATGCATCAGCTTAAAAGTTCGACGAAAATATCCAATGCAGATTGAGTACACGTCAAATTTGCTCTAGTCTCTCGGGCCTGTTCACCCACTGGTCAGTCTACCCTAGAAGATTTCTGAAAGTATTTTTCCGTTAAGTTCCTTTTAGAAAAACGATCTTCAATTGTTTCCAATTACAATTAACGTCCTCTGTCCCATTCAGCGATTCGGCCGTAACACAAGAACCCTTTTCACGGAGATAAAAACGTGACTAACAAGTCTGTTTTTAACTTGATGATTAAGTCCCTTGTTAAGGAGAATTTTTGACATGTACAATTGAATGGGATAATTGCCCGAACGTCTGATTCTGAGATGAGAAGAATTATTGCAGCGTATCAAGTATGCCTTTTGATCTATTTTATTGCATGTGACGTATTGGTTTTATGAATGTAAAGACGTTGAATTAGGTCTGGGATACTTTACAAGTCATCTCTTTCTTTCCGCCACAAGACTCAATTCTTAGGAATATTTATTTCAATGCGATTTACACACACCTAATGTACACTGTCAAAAATTTGATGCAGTATTGCACTGGAATCTTGAAACTTTATAGCTGCCACCACTATTTGGAGTTTGAATTCACCACTTATACGGTGTATCAAGGTTATGGTTTTACCACATAAGTGGTGAATACTTGCTCCAAATAGTGGTGGCATAAGTTCCAGGATTCCGGTGCAATCTGGCACAAAAAATTTTAACAGTGTAGGCATGTTGCTCATTTAAAACTTTTTTTCTGGGTTTTACCACAATAATGATTCTTAGTAGCTGCAACGATATTTTTGGTTAAACCACGTAACAAGTTTTTAACAGGTTCTGCAAAATTTAACATTAATTTAACTGTATAATATTCATTAATTGTAAACAAAACGTATTTTTGCAATCTATATTTATTATAAGAAAATATTGGTGAGATTTCTTGATATACAGTAGTGGCTTTAAACAGGCCCTTTGTGCGTAAACGCTGGTTTTGTACTGGATTTTTTTCGCCCAAGCTAATTCGTTTAAATTTATGATAAAATTGAAGAGATTTTAGAGCAACTATTCAATAAAATTTACAAAATCAAAAGAGTTCAATTTTTATTGTAGGTTTTAAAAATAGTAATTTTCGTAAATAGAATGAAGGCAATAAATGTATTAACATAAAAAAAATGAACACTATTAATTAAATATTAATCCTAACATTGAATATTTGAAAACCTAAACGTTCTGACATTACGACTACAATTTTTGGAAAAAAATCACCGTTGAAATAAACGTAGTAAATGGTAATATATCATGTATTTTTTTTAATCGTGCTTCATTGAGAAGCTACCAATCGAAAATCGTAAAGTAATGGTTTTTTATCACACAAAATAAAAGTACGAAACATCGTCAAAAGACAATTTGTCATCGTTCACATTTTCCGAATATGATTTTATGATGCCATGACTAATAAAAAAGTTATTACTTACTTGTTCAGATTTTTTATACAATAGATTTGGCCTGGATATGATATGTTTGGTTACCTATCCATTGCAGATGTTAGAAAAAGACGTGTGTTTTTCTCAATATTACACAGAGCATATTATGCTTTTTAAAATTTCTAAGCATTTCACTATTGTTTGAATAATTTTAAAAGATTTCAATAGAATATTGTGGCAGTGGACTTTATTTAGAATAAAACCTCAAAAGTAAAGGTAAATAATAAGTAGACAATTCAGGCATTTCCATTTGTTTTCATGCTCTTAATAAAATACTTTGATTTTTTTTGGATTTTACTTTGTACTCGGCCATACTTTATTGCTCCATTACACATTTGATTCTTTGCCAAACTAATTTTCCCTCCGTAGCGTTATTAAAAATTTGACATCATTCTCTGAATAGTTATTCTTTTTCATTCATTTTAAATTAAACTTTGCTGACATTTAGTGTTTATTCCTTATCTTTGGTTGTGTACACTTGTCTTCAAGCAAGTTTTACAAAAAAATAAATGTTCGCGGCGTGGTCAGAAATTTATTTCGGTGAAGGATATGAAATTCTATTTTTTCAATTTCATCAAATATTAAATGGGAATTTTTTAAGCTTAGTTTTAAACATTTCTTTAGGGTATATGTCCCCATATCCCCCTCTGGCTGCCGTCTCAGTAATATAAAATCCCCATCACTCTCTAATATAAAATCCCCATCAATAAACATCCACAGTCAACTAAGAGATTATATCTTATCCCCCGTCGGTATCGTTTTGAAGTTACTCTGAACCATTACTCCGCTGCAGCTAAATCGATCCTGCTGACTATTTTATCCTTTATCCACCCCAGAAGGTCAATATTTGCAAAACAATTGAGGCATTCCCTAGAAGAGAATCCTTCTACCCCAGTTTGTCGAGGTGCAGCTCCTACTGACATCTTACTTTATGAGAGTGATAAATTCGAGAATTTTTTCCAACGGGGTTATGTGGTGCGACCTCCTATTCTATTCTGTATTTTGCTGTTGGAAAGGTTCTGTTCAGTTTGAAGAACTGTGGGTTTTAGTATTTTAACATTTAAGAGATGTATTTCAAATCATTCAGATTAGGCTATTTGAATGCATAACTTCAAAAAAAATCAGAATACTTATCAGTACTAAATTAAAGTAATGAACTGAACATCACACTGATAAAGTATTATGCATAAAATTTATCGTGTAATGGAATAAAATACATCTGACTATGTATGTCATTGTAAATAGATGACATACAGCTATCGAATGAATATACAAAGTAAATTAACACATTATTCTAGTTTTATCACACTAGTAATATTAAGCTTACTATTGACAAGTAGAAAACTATGAAGATTTCACCATGAAAATTATAAATAATCTTATAGCACTTCTGGACAACTAGCAACTTAGAAAATGAGTAAGAATTGACGTTAAGTAGATAGAATGTCACAATATTGAAGCAATGCGCATTATAAATTAATGAAACCGGATCCTCTTGTTCTTAATACTCGGGTGTCGGCTCGCCACTTGACTGTGGTTCTAAATTATGACGCTTGTCGCCGATAACAGAAGCGTAGCTCTTGTGTGATAATGCAATCTAACCTCTTGTTTTTTTAAAAAAATTGGCTACTTAGGTAAATATCAAGTTAATTGCACAAATTCATATTTTCCTCAAAAAAGCTTGAAGTTTCGGATTAACAGCTCAGAAGGTTGTCGATATTTAACATCCCTATTTTCTGCCGCAAATGTACCTCGTAGTGCTTAAAGGCCTTAAATAATACTAGGACCATTCGTTTCGCAGCTGGAAATCTCACTTTGCACACTCGGTAATGGGTACTACAAAAAAAGGCTGCTCGTGATTTTCGGGACGTCACCTACATTATACGCATTGACCCCTAAGAACAGATCTGATTGGTGTCATTCTTGAAAACTCAAAGTTGCCACTTTCAGTACCTTTTTCAAGTTTGAAGCATTAAATCAGGATTTTTTTTCATTTGAACCCGTATACGTCATATGATTATTCGTGCAAAATTGGGAATTTATGCTTCAAGGAAGCGGTCAGCTCATAAAACGAAAGAGGATTTTAAGACTGTTTCTGACATATTTATGCATGACAAAATATATTTGTTAGATGATACTAAGTTCTTCTGAAAGTTGGCAAGTATTTCTGTGGACCTAGTTCTGGTTTGGTGAAAATTCAAATAATTTTAATTGAATGGGTGCATAATGCTTTGGCAATTCACCAAGTGTAGGAAAACAAATGGAAAATTTGCGTTGTTAAATCTTAGCAAAACAGTATTTATGCAATCTCAGAAATAAAACTTTCATTTTTGACGATCCATTAATCCTCAAGCCTCATTTCGTTAATTTTGAGGATTATTTCGTTTAACTATCAAGTGACTTTTGAGTAAACTCGAATCCTCACTTTAACGATCTTGATTTGATGATTCTGTATCTTGATTTTGAGGAAACTGAATATCATTACTGTATTCAAATGCTCAAAAATGACGAAATATTTCTTTAGATTAGACGAAATTCGAATCCTCATAAAAATGACGAATCATATTTCCTCACTTTGAGGAAAGAAAAACTCTGAGCATTTGCCAGTAAACGGCATCGTCAAAATTAAGGAAAATTTCGTCGTTTTTGAGTATTCATTGCTGAGAGTGTGGGGTGATTTAAAGCAGCGTATTTCTATTTGACGTGGAGTAATAAGTAATATTTTGAGTAAATATTTTCAACACTCTAATAACATTGTTGCTAATTTTCAGTTTTAATCCATGCGTTTTCAAGTTTAAGTTATGTACTTCAGAATATAAGAATAAATTTACATTTTATTTACAAAGTTTTATTTTAATATCGTTTTTTTTTAATTTATTCACTTTTCTTCAGTTTAACGTTTACTGCGCAGCATTACATTTATTTTACATTTACTTCCATTATTTAATTAACTTTATGAATTCCATTATTTTCAATGAAAACAATTCTTAATAATAAATGGTTTGACATGACCACAGTGCCTACAAGTCGCAAAATAAAGAGTAGGACAAACAACAGTATGGGTTCCCATTGAAACCCAACAGGAAGTCCATAAAAAAGACAATCTTTTAAACCCATCTTTTTTATCTGCGAATCTATCAAGGCAAACAAATGTCACCCGAGAATGTTAAATAAGCCGCATAAAGACTCCAATACTAGAAAAGTAATTAAATGTCACTCAGGATCTAACCTTTTCTGTCCCGTAGCCCTCGTAAAAACAGCCACATTAGTTTGATAACAATATAACTGACATTTGTCATAAAGGCTTTTTTTTTGTTTGTATCAAATTTTAAAAGCAATCGGAATTACATTTTGAGTTGAATATGGATGTAAAATAAAAACAACTAATATGAAATTTGGTTGCCAAAAATCAGTGGATCAACTGAGTATAGTGTAGTATGATCGCAAGTTCATTCGCAAGATAAAGGTATGGTTTTCAATGGCTAGGCCAACGGATATGAATGCGTATCAGACGGGACCAGCGGACTTTACTACAATTATTCTATTCGGCCACTGCGTTTTAAGAAACAAAATTTCATTATTCCTATTCATTCAGTTTTATCGAATTTCACCTAATTCTAAATGGACATCTTTCAGACCTCGAGTGGCAACAAAAATGCAGAATGGAAACACTAATTTTTTATAGTCTCGATAGTTGAATAAATGTCGCATGGGATCAGAGCACAGATCATTGCACCGATTGAAAAAGGAAAGCTGGAATAAGGAATGAAAGCTGCAAGGAAATGCGTCACCTGAAACAAGCCAATTAGTGGCACCTCCCCTTTTACAGTTTAATAAGAAACATTAGTAGATACATCAGATTTTAATCTAAACTTACCTAGAATTAAATAATTTTAGATACAATTTTATCCAAGCAACAAATAGAGCATTCTAAAAAAAAAAACATTCGTGCTGTATGGAAAGGTTTTTTCTTCAATTCCGATTTTTATCACAACTTTGTAACTCTTTCAAAAGGACCGACCTGTTTCCACATCAAAATCTATTTAGTATTTCTTTTTTTCATCTTGTCGCAATGTATCTATAAAACTTTCGGTAGCAGGAAACATGGCGTTTTGTGGACAACGGCTAAATGGCGGGATCATTTCAGTGTGACGTGCTCGGCATTCGAAAGAAACATTTATATCTATGTTTTGAGTAGCTGACTCTCTCTTTCGGTTCTTCCTGATATATGTTCAACTGAATGAGATGTCTTTTTCAAAAGTTTAATTTGAAACTATTGTAGATCGGAGTTGTTTATGTGGGGACGGTTAAGATTTCTGGCGCCAAAGCTATCACTTGTGAAGTTTTTATGTCGCTGAAATTTTCGTGAACTATTCATTTTTTATGATTTGTCAACAAAGAATACACATAAAAAGTGTGTTTATAATGCGGTGCAAAAAAAAAAACTCCACTGTCTTGTCCAATATCTTCGAAGAGCTCTTTTACAGAGAGTTGGATATGATAACACGGGCAACTACGTTATTAATTTTAATTTTCCTCTTCATGCGACATCCTTGACTATCAAATTTTGCACCAATTCTTTGGAAAAAAAAGTCGTTCCGTTGTTGCTCTAAATTTGAGAAGATAAACTTTTAGTTTACAGACAATGTACTGTCAATTTTTAGTTGCTAACTTTGGTGCAAACTCTGCTAAAGAAATACTTTTTAGCATACGATTATAAAAAAATACTATATGACAGCCCTCGGAAAATAGTATTTTTTTTAACTCTTGAAATACTTTGCTTAGCTCTGTTTCTCTTTCGTAAAAAAATAAACACAATTCCAATTGTTTTCAAAAAGGTTTACTTTACACACTTTTTGCATGCGTAGTTATTTACGAATTCATAAATGAATTTAATATCAAGAAAGAGAAAAAATACACAAGTTTTTGCAAACCTTTGATATAGCATAGATAATCGGTTGCGATTATAATAATCTACAAAATCAAAGCAATCCTTTTTTTCTGCACATTTTTTTAACAAAATTAGTCCTAACTTCTTCCTCATTACTATATTTCACACAAAGTAAACACATTAATGTGTCATTCTTGGGTTCACGATTTTTTATATTCAATTAACAGTAGGCTGCACAATAAAAATAGTTTATACCATGCAAAATAGCTATTCCAAGTCCATTCAATATTAACTCATGCACATGAAAACTGAACTCACTACCCAAAACAGTAAGTTTCTTGCAATGTCTAAGTACCTTGTTCCCATATGTCAATTACATCTTAACATGCCATAACAAAGATTTCAGTGGGTAGGTTCTCAAGTCAAGCAAGCTGGGTGTATGCCCACAAGTCGTGTCACTCAAGTGGGGTCGACAAGGTAAACCAAACCCCACACTCTGAGGGTTTATGTACTTCGTTTTGCCACCACTCCTTGTTTCCATAACCTCCTATTTATACTGTGGAGGGCCAGTTCAGGTGATTTAGTGCCAATACAGATCCACGGGAGTCTAACTAAGCGTTGCATAACAGGCGTATTTTTCTTTCGAGACTCCCCCAAGTGCGATTTTTATAGAGATTAAACTAAGCGTAAAATGCTGTCAAGAGAAAAACAATGTAAAAACCAGTTAGAAAATTGAAGCCATGTTCAATTCATTTATGCACCCCAAACAAACTCCTATACAAATGATTTAGCGTTAGCTCTATTCATTGAAGTTAATAAACACACAAAAAAAAATAAACTCTTGAAGGCAAGAATTTCGTATCACTTCAGATCCAGTACCACGACATCCTATAATTACGCATAGTCACTAATCGAATTTAAAGGCCCATTCTTAAAGATTTCAGTAAGCATGTATCAGGTCTTGAGTGGTAGCAAAAATGCCGAACGAAAATAAAATCTTTCTTGGTCCTCGATTGAGGGATCATGCTTTAATGGAATCAGCGCAAATGTTAAAAAGAAAAAGCAGGAATTAAAGCCCTTTATTTTTATGCATAAAATTAAATGGACGACTTTCAAATGACTTCACTGTTTTTTTTTCCGCTAAGCATTTCCATCTTATTTTGATGGGAGTCGGATGGCTCTATCTCGCCCAGGTTAATTTACCTTACTTTTGGAACATTTTCTTAGGAACTATATGAGATATCAATAATTTTTTTATACATTTTGTTAATTACATAAAACTCTTTGATCCAAACTGAGAATATTTCAAAATATTAAAAAAAAAGTTAGTGATTTAAAAAAGTATGTATTGAAAAACACAAAAAATCATATTTAAAGTTATACAAATATTTTGAGCAGAGGTATTTATAATTCCTCAGTGTAAATGAAAGAGCTATTAATTTGGAAGAAACAACAAAACAAAATATGTTGATATATTTTATAGGTAATGAGAAAAATGTTCCTAACTGTTGAAAAACCTAATATTTCAGGAAACGCAAAATAAAAGTAAGGTTTTAGATATGAACTGATATTAAGCATTACTCAAAAACGCTTATAAAAAGAAAACTACCAAACAAAAATCGGCAATCTTGGTCTTATATTAAATCTAAAGATAAGCAAAATAAACGATAAAACAGAAAATCGAAATTTTTGATCCAAATGCCCATCCGACCCCCTTCCTTCTAGGTGTTTCCGTAGTGTTTGAGTTGGTGTTTGCTTTGAGGCGAGAATATTTCTCAGTTTCGAAACCAACATTGTTTTCTATTGCTTTAATGCTATTAAAATTACTTATCAAGTTGAAGAATAGTTAACACTTCTTAAATATTAGCTAAATTATTCTCGAATAATTTTCCAAATGTTTGAATTAAAAAACCTTGAAAAGAAACACCATTTCTGATAAGATACGTTACAATTAATGTTCACTATTTCTATATTCAGTTACTGTTCATTGAAAAACCAAGGAAATAAGTTCTTTTTTTGTTCCCATCTCTACTTCTCCAAGACTAGTGGCCTTGCTCAAGTGACAAACAAGGGTCAAAATAATGTATTGCCCTCGTATCGGTTTCTTCCGAGTATTCCGACTCATGAATATTGGAAGAAAAAGTCTTATTTTTTCTTAAACACGATGTTAATTTTTAGAAAATAGAAGTGTATGTTTAGTAAGATTTTTAAAACTATAAATTAACTTTCTGTATTGTTTTTGGAAGCAAAAAAATATCCAGTAATTGCCGTAATATAATTTACATTGCGTCAAATTATTTTCAAATTCGTAGACTTAACTAAAAAAATTAAATACCAGCTTTTGGTTTGTGAATTTCAATTTCATAACTCAACCACAAAATTTTTAGGACTTGTTATTTAGACTTGTAGAGAGATAGAGAATGTATAACTTTCAACAGCCTTTAGTTTATCCATTTTTTTAACTTTCATAAGAGGTTTTCTTTAGTTTTAAAAAAATTTTAAATTTAAATTATTTCTTTCAGATCTGACTGAAAACTCCTTCAGGAAGTATGAAATGCGACATTCTAATAAGGTGGTGTGACTACTTAACATTACTTTTGTTTTCCAGTTATCTCTCTGAGGTAAGTTTCTTTTTATTTGCCAATATATTTAAAAATAAAGTTTAATGAAGTATTTTCTAAACCGTATAAATTAAAATTTCAAATATTTGCATGAAAATTAAGCTTTGCAACTTTTTGCTAAAACTATATATTCTGGGGAAGTATTTAAAATCACGCTAATTATAATTTTCCAAAATGATTTTATTTAGAAAATTGAAAATAGTTTAATTTACCGAAGGTGTTTTAGAAGTTGAAAAATTTCTTCTTGAAAACTATCTGTTCTTAAGTTTTTAGGATAATAATCACCCATTTTCTTACTACATGCTAATTATTAACAAATCTCCACTGCACTCTGTGTCAGATGGAACACAAGGCAATATATAGTTATTTTTTATATTTTGGGAAGCTTTTAGTTCGATACTTCTCCGATAAATCAGCGATCTGGCCAACTAAAGATACTAAGCCCTAAGAAAACAAATCGTGCAGTGAAAGGTTATTTAAAAAAAAGTTCATGTGCTGTTTAACCAGTAGCCACTTTTTTTTGTTTCTTACTTAGTACTTTGAAACAATGTGTCAAATCAATGTCTTAATTTGAAATATACTGTAGACAAGTAAATTAAAAATCTTCTAAGACTAGACCAAAGTTACTCCAAATTGACAACCAAGTAAGCATTTTAAGTACACAATTCTTCACACCCGTAAGTTTATTCCACAAGGGTTCTTTTCGATTGGCCTACATTTTATGCACTTCCGGGTGCCAGGGAAATACATCAACTGTGTTCCACCCATATCATCTTGCGTCTCCGTATACCCTTCACTTATGGTTCATTTGCTTTAATAGAGGTCCGCCATTGACGAACAAGGGGCGGAGGCCCGGTTTGTTATCTTGGGAAATCATCTCTCAATTAGAGTAGCAATTGCAGACATTTGTAGCGATTGTCTGTAACATGAAGCTTATCGGGAATCTTAAGAGGCGAGAGGTTTTAATAAGCATAAAATGATAAGCCATATCTATGTGAAATAATAAGTGGGAACTTTTTATCGTTGGAGTTCATCGAAAGTCTTTTGAAAATGTTTCTTGTTTATGAGAGAGCCTTGTTACAGCTTTGTACAGAAAGTAGATTTAATACAGATCAGTTTTGGATACTGCATTAGCTTCCGAATAAAAAAATTTACATGAAATTAGTATACAGTTTAAATTTGAAACATTTGATTGAAAATATCAAAATACAAATTCAAATACAATTTGTGTTTAATACAATTTATTTTCTAACTGATCATTAATGCTCAAATGCAAATATTTTACTATTAATTTTAAATCTGATTAACTACACCCTTTTATAACGAATTATCTGCTTAATCTTCTAACTACTTTTGATTTCCTCCACCGAAGTGCTATGAATAATTGAGCATGAAATATTTTAGCAAACGTCTGAATGTCGTGACGCATCCCATTTATGTCTTCGTATAGTCAATCAATAATTCATCAAAACCGTAATAAATTATCTGTCGGGTAGGAAGTTAAGCTGAGACTTTAGTAATAGAGGAAGTAATGAGTGGGAGCATCCTGAGGTAAATGGCAAGGTATAAGTCTTTGGCACTTTATTTATTATTACAAATCGCAAAATGCTGTGCAAATACGCCAGAGTCAAAAATACATGTATTTTTTATTATGCGTATACTATTTATTATTAATTGAACAATGTATGATAGATTTATTTTTAAACATTCATTTGACATTTAATTGTATTTATAACGTTAACAGATGTATTAAGCTGATTTGTTTAATTTTTCTTTTAAAAGATAATACTTTTTTTGATGATGTAGACTGTAACTGCCCATAAGAAAGTCAAAACAATAGCAAATTCGACATCGTTTCATGAATTAAAACAACAAAAATTAATTTTGATGAATTGTAACTTTAACAAATGAATTCGAGAACAGCAGAGTTAAGACTTGTAGCTATTACAGTAACAGTACGACCTTGTATCGAATAGCCCTAAACATGTTCATTCACGAAATTAACAAGCTTAGTGCTAACTGAATTTTCCCATATTTTTTAATTCATATATGGCACATCTTATTGAAAAAAATTAATTGTAATTTACTCTGCTTCTGTTTATAATACTCTATTTCGTTCAACTTAGTTGTTTCTAGTTTTTTACATTTCGTAGTCCTTGTTATTTTGTATTTTGCACTTTATCTTTTGACTCTACTCAAGCTCAACTTGCTAAATACAGACAGAAACCACGTTGCTCATGCCGATTGTTTGAAACAAACTCTCTGAATTTACCGATTGTTTGAAATACATACAGCAGTAACGAATACCAACCCTTTTTGCATCCAAAAGGAACCTCCGAACTTATTCTTTTTATAAAATAACACTAAATAGCAGCGAAGGTTGAGAGCTGTTGAAGTGCTGATGTCAAACCTCCTGAGTGTTCTCCATCCAACGTCATTTTTCTTTTTATGTAAAGCAGACGATTTTTTGAGAGGGTCATCACCTAAAATAGCGTGTCATTTCTCTCAATGGGGTTCACCACAATCATCCGGGTTTCTTCAGTCTCGAGGGACTGAGGAGCCCAGTCAGTAAGGCACTTGTCTCTGCAGGTTCGGGTCTGGGCTTTGCCAGAATATCTTCCGGCCAATGAACAGTTTATTCAGCCTAAAGTTCTAAGAATGATACCCCTTGTAGAAAAAGTGCACGCTAAATGTGCTCCAAAGAACAACACTATATACGATGTCGCTCTTAAAAGTTTCGTTTGGTGCCCTTCAAGTGTCTGCTCGTTCCTTGACTCTGATTCTAAATTATTATGACCATCGTTTATAGTTTTCGTGTAGGTATATTGTGACGTTAGCAAACTCTTCACTCTCGATATTGAACTTGAGCATGCACCGATCTTGGAGTTCTTGCTAAAACGTTAATACGTGATAAAATGCCTCTGCAAGTATATATTGACTCCAAGTAACACGGGATTCATTGAGTTTATCGTTAAATTTTATTCTTGGCAGTTTTGATGCTACTAAATTGTGCAGGATAAATATAATGTTTTCGTTACATCGGACTCAATATAAAAAAATTCTTCATGGATTTTGTTTTGTCTAAATCCTGTCACGTCCGTCATACTGTTCATGAACATGACAAATATAAATTAAAGTTTCTGAGCTGCGCTGATAATTCTGCCCATTTAATTATTTTTCATTAACATAAACCCAAGAAAAATTATTATTAGCATTGTGGCCATGAAATTTAGATTTTGCTGTTAATACAAAGATATTGAAAGAAAACATCTTTAGAAAATAAATTTTTCTTTGCATTTCAACCTTAAAACCCTCTCGTTTGTCCTTCAATATGGGTTTCATTTTCCTTTTTTGTTTCTTGGGAAAATTTAAAAAAAAATCCGTTAAATAAACGCAATTAAACTAATAATCACTTTAAGTTGCATGAAAAATAGAGTTATGTGAAGAAAACACTGGTTACAAATGACTTTCCATGAGTGAATTTTCGTTCATCAATCTGTTAAAATTTATACATTGGTTAACACAGAAACGACCTCAGTAGAAAGACAAGTTGTCCTGTTTTATCAACCTTATTTTGAGGCAAGACGAATGAGAAAATCCTGCTGAGTCTATAAATAATCGAGTATCTATCTTTTTAAAGAGTGTCTCAGCTGAGAAAATTTCCAGAGACATACAATTTATTAGCTTTCGAGAGGTGAGGATAAGAGTGTTTTTCAACTGGTAAAGCCGTGGAGTAATAAATGGAACTTTAAAAAAGAAATGGGTGAAAAGTTAAAGGTTTTTGTTGAATATACTACAGAGTACAACCTTGACAGACTTCAAATATTAAAATAGTAACTTGTTTTAGTTACTTGAAATGTTTGTTACAGAACGTACTATGTCGGAATAAACTACTTTAAATTTACGTTTTCTTTCAAGGAGGGATATTTTTTTCTTTCAATCACTATATTTTGACTGTTTTTTTTAATACGATCATATTCATAGACCCGAACATATGGCATTCAGAATCAACTCATTTTCTTAAATAATATTAAAAAGTGCTTTTTGTGCAACTACGTCAGTCATTATCATTTGTCTGATCATCATAAAAGTGTAAAAAAATCAAAAGCAAGATTGATAGCTAAATCTAGCATGTCGAGTTGACGAATAAAACGTAGCTGTATTCTATATTTTCACCAATCTCTCGAATGAGTTTTTATTAAAAAAACATTACAGGAACTGCCTGTTTTAGGATCTTTTCTAGCAAGGCACTATAAACTCAATCAAAACATATATTTTAAAAGTTTTTTTTTTCAATATAATAACTTAATTACTTAAAAATGTAACTCAAATATTTTAAGAATATACTTTAAATGTTTGTTTAAATAGTTTTTAACTCATTAAGACCGTATAACATAACAATTTAGTGCCCCATTCATAACTTTTTAGGCTCCATCTACTTCACCCCACGCTCGACAATTAGTCACCACCACACTTTATTTACTGCATGCTAAAGTCTACACCTTAAGCAAGACAGATTTCGAGTTAAGGATGACAACATACCTCGTTGGCAATCCGTCCCGTCACTCCGTGCTTCGGAGAATAAATCCCCGACAAGATAACACCTCTATTCAACATTTGAGACAAGAATACTTTACGAGTGACTGAAGGTCCTCAAAAATTACCCTCTCCAGGCGTTTATAACTCAACAAGAAACCATTGAAAACAAGTGCTGGGACATAAATATGAGCTATTCTATATCCGTACCTTCGTCAAAAACAGGACCATGACTAGTGGGATTGATACGAGGGTGTCTTTCGAAACTTTCTCTGTAAAATTCACCCAAGACGTTGAGAAAGCCTTTGAGCTCGGGTATTACGTAAGCGAAATTCTAAATTACAAATAACGTAGCCAATAACTACCGTTTGATTTAATTTAATGTAACGAAACTAGGAAATGTTACTTATTTTTAATAAACGAGCTACCCTGGTACAACTCACCATTTTCTTTCGATCCACATTGTTTTGGTGAATACCATTGTGTCGTCCATTGACCATTTATCCACATAACGAGACCCGTAGCCAAAGGCTTATGTGTTCGGCTATATAAAAAATTTAATGCAATCTAAATATTTTGCTTCATATACCCTTCAAGGTTCTGTCTCCGGCCTTAGCTTTCTATGACGGACTGTGATGGCAAAAACTCTCCGCCAAAAATAATGCCGGTTATGGGACATTGAAATCTGTCGAGGGTTGCAAATTCCTGACACGGCGGACGATGTCGCTATAAGATTGCGATGGGTGCCAATTCTAGTGTCGATCTACTCATATGTTCTAAAATTAGAGGTCGTATCCAAAAACCCTAAAGTAACTCTAGTAAGATGTCAATTCAATTAAGAACTCACAAAGTATATAGCAGAGTTGAAAGGATTTTGACTGCTAATTTACTCGTCGTCAGATCGAATGTTATATATTTTTTTCTTTTTTTCTTTAGATATTGGAATGATACATATCATGATGAGTATCTTCAAATGTTCATCTTCTGTTACAATAGAACTTTCTTAAACCTATACGATACTGATCTCGAAAAGTCTGATAGAATTTATTGCTGTCAGTATTGAGGTAGAAATTCGTGACTCGTTCTTTTTCAGAACGTGTCTTTTGAAGCTCCAGAAATAAAACAGCAAAATTTCGGTCTGGGTGTCAGGTAAACTGTAATCTGACTCGCTTAGTTAGATCTAATATCGACGGCGTTTACTTCAATTTTTCAGACTGGTGTTACGTGATGAATTCTAATTAATTTCTGGATATATGATATACGGTATACTTATTATTATCATAAAAGCGCAGAAAAAAAGCCTTATTTAGTGAAGAACACTAATGCTTCGTGAATAAATATTCGAAGCACGCTTCTATTAGGAACAATCTGATCTCAATCTATTAGTTCGGTTTAACACTTTCCAGACGGGAATAGTCTTCAGGCTATTTGAACAACAATGAAAGTTCCAAAATAATACGAACTCCTACTTCTGCTATGAAAGAAAAATATTTATATAAGTTTTAAACAAGAACAATGAGTTATGTCGAACATAAAAAATGTATATTCGTTCTTGAAAGATTTTCCTTGGTAATTAGCAGTAGTCCCCACCAATATATATTTATACATTTCTTTAGTGTGACATCAAAAAGGACCACTAATATATTTAACAAAACTAATGCCGTTACAGAGTGGTGAGCAACTGCATCGGCTAAAAAATTAGTGATCTTAGCATATTATAGAAGAATTAAATATTTTAATGCTGGTCCTTGGAAATAATATCTATGCTAGTCACTTGGGAAGTATATAGTTTAGTTTAAAATTTAGTAATATGTGCGCATCAAGTTAATATACGTATACGGCAGTTGTGTTTGTAAAATTATTTGTAGAATTTTGTTACAAGTAACTGTGCATAGGGTTTTAGCAACTGTTCATTTTTACAAAATTTCTTTCTTTAGCATTCAAATACTCCTTAGTTGAGTACAAATGGTTCTTACGCCATAGTTTAGAAACCCTTATCGACTAGACAATACACATGAAAAAGAAAAGTATAAGCCAATTTTAACTTATAAGGAACACGATATAAGGACTCGTATGTTAATTGAGTTGCATGAAATATGACAAAAAGTACATCTTATTTTAATACAATGATCATTGAATTGCATGATTTCCTTTGTATCGCTCGATTTCTCCCGCTGTCAAATCTCGAAACTTTATAATAGAGATTTTATGACTGGAACATTAACTTTTCTTTGTAAGGATTAGACGGTGTACGTCAAACGATAGTTGCGTGATAAACTTGTCTTGTATACGAGAGTGGTTTAGGTTTTTTTTAAATTTAAGCTTCACTTTTGTTTTCAAGGGGGCTGCATATTGGCCGAGTAAGTTTTACTTTGATATTATGGATTTAGTATCATTTTCAAGGGGTGTACTTAACTCTGAAAAACTTGGACTCTTGCATTTCCAAAAAGCTAATTTGTACATGCATTATCAGATTTAGTAAACCAGATTCTAATTATGTTTACAAATTCGATTTACTACAAATTCGATTATGTATCTAAGTGGAAACGTATCTAACAAAAACTTTGAACTTCATTTTTTCGTTTTCACCTTTTTGTCACTTGGCAGGTTATTCCACTAAGCTCTTCAAACGTAAAGTTACCTATTATTTTTTAAACTTTTTTTTTTGGTTCGAAACTTTTGCAAAATTCGTATTTGTTCCGACAATTTTGTCAGCACTTATTCACGAATCTGTCATGTTTTCAATACATACTTACATCATAAAAAGGCACAAATTGTTCCACATCGTTTGCAACTCATAAATTCACGATAACCACATCACCATATAAAATTCAAGAGCACATTACGAATCAAACTGCATTACAAACCCCCCGCAGAGTTGCTAGGTCTGAATTGTAAGACCTCCCTAAACACGTCCCTTTCAGACCTTGATTTAGCGTTACTTTATTTTGCCTGTCACTTGCTATTTAAGATCCTGTTGAGTCTTGCAAGGTCCAGGGGGGCACAAGGTACAGCAACCCCTCGTTATATCACGCTTCCCGGGAGACAAGCAAAAAACCGCGATACAACCGAATACGCGATATAACAGAATGCGCGATACAACGAGAGAAGATTATACATTATACAATATACATTATAGATAAACATTATACTTTCGATGTATTCATGCTCAAAACAAAGTTTTTAAACTAAAGCACAGCATGCATTTGAAAGATAAAACTAAATCTCAAAAAAAAGAAACAAAAATTTTATAAAGAACTTATTCTTAATTACTATAAACAATATACATTATTGCACAGGTAATACTATAAAAATTCACTCATTTTGTAGTAAAAAATTCACCTTATGTTAACTGCTTTGATTTTTCGTGAAAAAGCTATTTCCCGGTAAATATCAACGAACAAAGTTTATTAACTGCATCTAACCAATATTAGATGAATTTAGCTACCAATATTAGAATAGGTTTTAAAGAAAGTACATATTAAAAAAAACGAAGGGAAAATTGGGAGACATGATACAATGCGTGATTTATCCGAATGCGCGATGTAACGAGGCGCGATATAACGAGGGGTTACTGTACATCCTCGAGATGCGAAAATTTAAAGTCCCCAAACTGAAAGATCGTCAAATCATCACAAATTTTAAAACGATTGTAATATAAAAACAAAATTACATTTAATTGTATAAAAAAATATTTTAAAATCTTTATTCATCCATTAATTTAAGTTTTACTTGTTATTTTTTTCAACATTTTTCCTTGGTGGTTTATAGACTTAGGCAATTGCGGTTTAAAATCTAAATCATGTGTAAAGGAAACGGGATGGGCATAGTTTAGAAACGAGTTGCCACATACTTGACAGTTAATGTGAAACATTAATAAAAATGTTGGATACCATACAACAAAAATTAAAAATTTAATACATTATAATGATTATAAACATTTACTTATTCTTGGTGAATCCTGATCGTTAGCAAATATTCTTCATTGAAAGTTTTGCATTTTTACTTTCAATTAACAAATATTAAATGCAGAAAGGGTAATAAAAGTATTATGATGAGGCTAAATATCCGGAAATAGAAATTAGGTGCATTTTACACTTTTTAGATTGCGCTTATTTTAAAAAAGTGATTTTTGGTCATTGGTCCATTTATTAGATTGTCTGTCAGTCATTATGTCTGATATCCCTTTTCAGTTCAAAATATAAGGTCTACGAGTTCTTTGTTTTTGTTTTACGTCATAATAAGGTTTTCGAGGATGTGGCTAAGGATTTAGAGGGTGATAACATGTATGGTGTTACACACCATTTTCTAATTTTTCATTTAATTGGAATTCTGAAAAATATACTAATTTTATAATTTAAAATCTCCAACTTGTATAATAGGGCAATTTTCCGCCAGCCCAGAACTTTATTCCAATCCCCAAGCCGGCCCACCTTAACTTAAAGGTGGTCCCCGCTGTGTACCACGGAGAATGATGTGACAATGTGTTATTCGGAAGTTATTCGAAGCGGGTGTCCCACAAATACCCATGAAAATACAGGTGATGTGCTGGAACCTGTCAAGTTGGTAATGTATGAATCAGGATAGGTCAGAAGTCACGCGGTATTGTATGTAAAGCGAGCTCGTTTATATGCAACAACAATAGAATAAATTCGAAAAGTTCTGTTGGAAAGTCAAATACATGACACATTGCTTTATGTTTAACACATTGTCCCACGAAAAGTTTATTTTAAGAATTTATTGTAACATAATAAATCGACTTTTTGAAAAATAAACTGAATGTTCTGTAATAGTATTTTGTACTCAATAAATCTAGGATAATCAGGCTTATTTGTCACAGTTATCTTTTATCTTTCTAACTGTATTTGTTATCAATACATTGAACAAAAATGTCGTGCAAATTGTTTGATTTCTTTTTTGGGGGGGGGAGAGGGAGTGATGCTTTAAAAGGAAGTTTCTAACTTTTTAATATATTATGGACTTTTAACTTTGAATTCTTATTAGTCATCAAATATTACACGAAAGTAAACAAAAATAATACGTCGCTTTTGTTTATTCAGTTGGTGCTCATTTTAAAAAGTAGACGACTCACTATGCAAATTTGTGTGCCAAAAATCGACTGTACATTGTTTGTCTTGAAAAATGACATCTCTCTTATTAATTTTGATTCAATCGCGAAACTATGGGTGGAACGTCGTCCATTGTTTCTTTTTCTTTCCTTAGCTGTATGCATTTCATTTAGGTATATTAACCCTCTAATGCATACTGTTACCGTTTGGTAACAAGTAACATAATCCACTGTATTCTATTAAATTAGAGCTCCTCCTCGACAAATCTGTGTTTTTCTCATCTATTACATTTCATTTTAAAGTTTTAGTTACCAATAATCCTCATAGATGACAGTAGTAAAGGTGTATTCAAAATTTAAAGAGTGAGGTTATTAACTTTTGTGAAATTACATTTTTGGCAGTATTCAAAGAATAATAATATTAGCACTAAATACTAATAAATTGTTTTGAAAAATTAATCATAGTTAAAAAGGGTTATTTTGAAATATTTTTAGTAGTTTTCTAGTCATTATTATCAAAATTGGAATTTTGCAGTTGGTTTTTGTCACATGGAAAAAAATTTAAAAATTGAATTTATTTAAATTCTAATGCAGTTAATTTTTTTTTAGTATTTTTCCCATAATGTGTGAGTATTAAAGATACATATATTTTTTTGGGATGAAAATAAAAATTCATGCATTAGAGGGTTAAAGGCGATCTCACATCATTAAAATTATTAGAGTAGTATGCAAAAAGCCAAATATACATTTTTCTTAGATTTTTTTTATATTAAAAGTTCAGAAATACATTTTTTTTTTTCATTTCGAGTTTAAATTTTGGTAATTAAAAATATCATGAAACAATTTGATTAGTGAAGCTACAACAATGAAATTTATCATGGCAAGTTTTACTTGTGCTTAGTAGATTGTTTTTACAAAATTGCAAAAAAATTACTATAATCAGGATAAAATTTTACATGAGGTTAAACAGGTTAAAATTTTATTTTAAAACTAGGACGCACAGAACAATTCAAACGATTTAATATGTAAATCGTGTAGTAAGTACCGAATGCAGTAGCCACAAGTAAATAAAACTTCCCCTTGTCTTGTTTATACATTGAAGGTCGTTTCTCAGTAGATATGTGTCATCACTGAGTCCTTAGGTGTCCACACACAGTGTTGAGTCCTCACCAACCTGTATAAACACACACTATCTGATTGCGGAGATGCTACTGAAAGTCTGCTGATGAGGACGTTAATATCTACATTGTTTATTGTTGAGTACTAAGTGATACTCTGCGATAAGAGGGCGACATGGCTGAAAAAAATATAGAAAATAATTAAAAACATTTTTTTTGTATTTGTATCATCAAGGGTTAGAAGGTTTCTAATTTTAGAAAAGAAGATATCTATAATAAAATACGTTTAGAACATGGATTTGGCCAATTTTTATTTTAAAATTGACTTCTAAGAATAGGTCTCTACTAAATCCTAAATTAGTAAAGGATTATTTGTCTTATATATACTTATGCTATAAGTTAAAGAAAGGGAATCACTTTCCAAGTCCTAATGCATTAATTTCCACATTTTTAATTCTGAAACTAGTCTTAATAATAAAATAAATTTGAATTGAAAATATCATCTGGTTATTCAATAACCCCTGCAAAATCTCTGGATTTTACCGGCATTACAGATTTTCTGAATTTCCGTGTTTATGTAAGAATTGTCAGACTTTCGAAAGGTTTTTTTTTTTTTTTTTTTTTTGCAAAAGCACTTAATTTTACATCATTGGCCCCCATGCCGAAGCATGGGATTGGAGCAAAAACAAAGAATAACAGATGAAAACATACAAAACCAATGCGACTAAATACAAAACAAATGCAACTAAATACAAAACTAATACGGAACTGAATGCAAACATACAAGACTACTGCAACTAAAAGCAAACATAAAAGAAAATCAGTCTTAGGATGTCAATTGCATCCTCTCCCTAGCCTGCCAATATCTATTGTACAAGTTTTTTCCATTCAATGAAGAACAATTTAGTAGATCCTTGTCCATTTCACTGTTCTGATTGCACAGAGTACACAAAAGACTGTTATACACACCGATTCTGTATAGATGTTTAGCAAGGCAATCATGTCCAGTCTCTAAGCGAAAGGCCGCCACTGCAATTGATCTTGGAGAGTCTGGGATTTTATCGATTGTGTCCTTCCATTTCTTGTTCTTGATTTCTTCTAATAATTTCTTTTCATAGTTTTTCTTTACCGCACTTTTTATAAATCTTTTAATTGATGAAAATGGTACTTCGCTATTAATTTGTGACTGCAAAATATCTGTCCCTTTTTTGGCCAATGCATCAGCCCATTCATTGCCGTATATTCCCACGTGCGAAGGGATCCACTGCAGAACCACAGTCATACCTTTAGATGAAAGAACTTCAATATTTCTTCTGCAGGAGTCAATAATTTTTGATTCTGCTACATTAGTGCAGCAATAGCCTGGATGGCCGATAGAGAGTCTGAAAAAATAACTATGTTGTTTAGCTGAACTGATCTAACATTAATTTGTTCTGTTGCAATTCTAATTGCCTCCAGTTCGCCATCAAAGTTGGTCCGGAATGGACCAAGGGAAGAATAGAACGTAAAGTATTCCGAATATACACCAACGCCAACATTGTCAATCATTTTAGATCCGTCAGTATGTGTATCCAGTTGTCATTTGGATACCTGGTATAAATTGTCTCTAGCGCAGCGCTTTTAATTCACTTTCAAGTGACAATGATTTTGTCACGGCTTTCATCAAATTACATTCAAATATAACAGATCTTACATTAATAGGATTTATTGGTTTCATTAGTTCTTCAAAGGGAACATTCAGAAGAGAATATTAGCGGGGAGCTATATTACTCGCGTCCGTAGCATACTTTAAGCTACACGTGCTCCCTGGGTAGTGCTAAAAGAGTAACGGTGTTGCAAGATTGGAGCTTTTTCTTCTTGTTGCTTGTTGCAGCTATGGACTTTCGAAAGGTGAAACACTTAATTTACTCTTGGCACCCGGGCTCGTGTAGCTCTAGTGCGACGAAAATTCAAACCAAACTTAGCCTTGGCACCCTGATAAATTGTTATTACCTAGTTAAATCTGGAGAGTTGGCAGGTTAGTTAAATTAACGTGGCACTAGAACCACAGATGGCAGGTCTCTGTTCAATTACTAATTAATGCCGTTTTAAAGCAGTATAGCCATCTGTCAATAACTATTCGCCATTTCAAACAAAGAAATTGATTATTCAATAACCAGATTATATTTTCCCATTTCAAATTTGCTTTATTTTGCTGTTATTTCTGTTTTCATACTGAGGGCTGGAGATCCCAGTCGGTTAGGCACTCGCCTTGCATGCGATCCCAGGTCCAGGCCCAGGCATCGCCAAAATAACTGCCGACCTATAAATGGCCGTGCAGCCAAAATATCTGACAAATATTACCCCGTGTAAGGGAGTGCACGTTAAATATCCTTCAAAGTCCTAATGCTGCGTGTGATGTCGTCCTTAACGGTTGCGTTGGGTGCCTCGGCTTGTCACTTGACTGAGGCTCTAAAATACAACGCCCGTCGCCAATATCCCTCGTGTTGCTCTAGTGCGACGATAATTCAAAACCTAACCTACACGTAGAAAAATGTTTACCCAAAAAAACAGTACTTTAACTAATCTTAGAATTTCAAAATAAATGAATGTATGTCTCTTTGACCGACTATCCCTCTTTAATTTCTCTAATAAGAATCAATACTTTTGCTTTTAGGGAGCGTTTGACAATCCTACCCGGAGCTATTCAAAGGGAAATAGCGACACTCTGAACTCTAGTACAGCTCTTCACAACAGCACAGATCCCGTGTACAGCCCGTGGTCTTCTTGGACAGAGTGCAGCGTGACTTGCGGGACTGGTATAAGTTCCAGGACGCGAACATGTCTCAAAAGGTATACGTCAATTTCATATGCATATACATGTTATATGCAGTTTTTACGATTTCTTAATATTAAAAACTTAAAAATCATTTTAAACATTTAATTACAAAGGAAATTTGACTAGTAAGACATCTTTTTTTCATTATTAATAAGTGAATTCATAATTTTAAAATAAAATTCAACTAGATTTTTTAAAAACATTATAGTTAGTGCATTCTGAATTGTTCTTAAGGGTATATGGGCTCTTTCGTTTTACAGTGGTGGCCAAAAGTGTGGACACATTTTGAAATTTTCATATTTTTCAACTTTGTGTGATTACAGAATATATTAATTGTATATCAAATTAAACAATTGTTTATCAAATTAAAAGTAATTTAATCTTTATGAGGAACACTGTGTGCAGATCGATGAAGCCGTCTATGAGACCTTTGGTCCCATATAATCTATATCCATGGACACACCATCATCATCATCAAAGTAATTTCATGTAGAATTAAAAATAAATACAGTATTACAATATATGTTTTACGAATAAGTTATTCAACTAATTGTATGATCTGTCTTAGTTTTGCAAGTCATTTAAACCACTAACTTGTAATGCAATTTCAGCATAAGATAATCCATTGATTGTACTTGATTGTTCAACTAAAATGAGCATAACTTTATTTGTAATAAAGTTACTTTAATTCTGTTTTTATAGTGAAATTCTACATTAAATTACCTTCAATTTAATGTTTAAATGTTTGTATTTAAGCGAAATTTAATAGATGCAAGAACAAATTAACAGTTGAAACACATGAAACTTTCAAAATGTGTCCACACTTTTGGCCACCGCTGTATATGAAACCACAATTAACATAAAAGGTTCCATTATTTAGTATAAAAGGCTCCATCATAGAGTTTTTATAAGATTTTTTTTTTTTTGCCAATTTTGTTGAAGTTATTTTCGTAAGAGGATCAGTCTCTGCTTTGGTCAGTCCAATAGCGCTAATGCGTTAGTCGTGAAATCGAAACCTTCTAGAAAGTATTGCTTTGCTGTGTGAGCTTTTTTCACCAGGTATGAGAATCATCATCACAGAAAAAATGATGTTAGGAAGCAAGGGCATTCGGCTATTTAATTAGTTACTGAAGTTTAAAAATATTGTCACTTTCTTCAGAATATTTTGTAGCAATTAAAACTAAAAATTAATAATTAAATAACCAGATACTATTTTTAATTCAAATTTGTTTTCATTTTAATGTTATTGACGATCTTATACCTGATGAAAAAATTTGCTTACTACAAAGAAAGAAATACTTTTGCAGTGGTTATGTGTATTCAAAACTAATGCATTAGCACTATGGGGCTAAGCATATGCGTCTTTAACTTTAAAATAGTTTTCTTCTTGCGATTTCCCATCTTATAAATGGGCACTTTAATTTTATAATCTATTAAATTTTTGTGCTCATCTTATAAACAAGCAATCATAACGGAATGACGGTAAAATCCTAGTTAACGTTTATAAGATTACCTTTCATTTAGAATAGGTAGCTAATTAATGATATGACATGTTTCAAGGCAATTAAACAATGCATTTTGTTTCAACGTTTTGATAATTTTGAACGTGCCACTTTTTTTGTCAGTGGATACAACTCCAGAGGAGTATATGTTCCTTTGTGTCACGGAGAATATGCAGAATATAAAATATGCAATCTAAAAGTGAGTAAATTTTTTATTAATACTTCAAAGAAGTTTTTTTTAATTGTGACCGTAAATATTTTATCGCATTAATTTTAAAGGACTTTGAACAAAACGCATAAATATTCATTATAGCTAATGCGAGCTTAAAATCTTAGTTATCAGATTTTCTACCAGATTATCAGTTAAAACATGATTTACTGCATTGTCGGAAACTCTATATCCATATCAATCATAATACATGTCAGATCTCCCCACAATCCTACGCGAAATGAAAAAATAATATTGCTATCTGTATTTGAACCCATTTTATAGAAATCTAATGCCCGAATCTGCCCAGACTATAAATCATGGAAGAAAGAAAAAAAAGATTTCTCCCCTTGTTAAGTTTATACAAGCTCACCAAATTAACCAGCACAACAGGAAGCAAAAAGCAATGGCCCATAGATTTTCAAGTGTTATCCCTTGAGCGCATTTATTCCCAATACAACAAGCGACTGACAGCGCAAATACCCTTAAGTGGCGGTGGTTCGGGATCAAAATACGGTGTCCTTCTTCTACTTTGTTGGCGGGAATTTTCGGACATTCAAGAGAATGATTAATCGTTCGGAAATTCGTGTCCTTGCGCCTCGGAACATCAATCATTCAATTTAAAAGTCGAGAGTGTTCCGCTTTCCCTCACCTATCTGATTCTTTTTTTGGGAGGTAGGAGGGAGAATATTTGTGGAGGAGTAAAATAATTCGTAAGTTGATCACCTTTAACACACTATAAATGGGCAGCCTAAGAGATTCATCTGTCAGCAAGTATGTAAGCAATCAATAATTTGGCAATTAGAGAAAATATAGTCCACAACAGAATTCTATTTCATTTTGAAATTAATAGAATAGTTACACGAAGATTTTTACTACTGTTATTTAAATTATGAAGAATATTAATAAATATGTATTATGCTATATTTATATGAAGAACATTGTTTTTTTAATGTATTTTTTGTTGCTGTGCCGTAGAAAAAAATTGCTTCATTGAAATGTTTCTTCGTAGGCACAAAATAAAATGAGTGTTTTTTGTTTGCAGATATGCCTGGTCAAGTCTGACGTAAGAGAATATCAATGCTCTCAGTACAACAATCATAAAATTGCTGGAAAGTCTATAAAATCTTGGATACCAGCTAATGGCGGTAATTGTATTTGATGCTAAAAAGAGAATATGATATATTTTCATATTAACCAATTAAAGTCTACCGTTACCATATGCTTGGAGCAAAAACATTATTTACTACGCACAGATCACTTAAAAGCTAATTTTTTATTCTCCAATTATCATAAGAAATTTCAGTTTTGCACTTGCAACTTTAGAAATAGTTTAATCTATCTATTATAGATTTCGCTACCAGTCTAAGATTATTTTCTTGTTTTTGTAATTGTTGAAGTTCAATTAAAGTCATAGTTATTAAGCTAAATAACTTCATTTATGTAAATAAATATATTGCAAATTCCATTTTAATGAATCTTTCGTTATTTACTCAAACCACCATTTGGAAAATAGGGTATTGTTTAGCCTTTATACTTTTGTTTTAATTAAATAAATATATAAATCAATCTGCGTGGATATGCACAAATAAACATCTAAAGTTGCCTTATTTAGCAAATCCCACAAAGTCAAGAAAGGTGCTTTAAATAAACGAAAAACAATTGGTGGCATCCTATGACAGTTTTTGCCCAATTTAATGTATGAAGAAACCAAATACTGATTGCCGTTCTTTAGGCTGATCCTTAGAATAGGCTAAAACGTTGGTGTTTCACGCACATAGACAAACGGAACAGCCAAAAAATACCAACCCTCGCGCATACTTCACATTCTAATCATCGTTCATACTTCATATACTAACCATCGTTCATACTTCATATACTAACCATCGTTCATACTTCATATACTAACCATCGTGCATACTTCATATACTAACCATCGTGCATACTTCATATACTAACCATCGCGCATACTTCATATATGGACCATCGTTCCTACTTATTATAGTAACCATCACGCATACTTCATATACTAACCATCGTGCATACTTCATATAAGGACCATCGTTCAAACTTTATATACTAACCATCGCGCATACTTCATATACTAACCATCGTGCATACTTCATATACTAACTACAACATATACAGTCTTCATACTCTGATCATCGTGTCTTACACATTAGTATCCAAACAACCCTTTCACCCGCACACCATATACCACCGACTTTAATTGAATCCTCCAGTCTTTTTCCTTGATGCTATCAACACCTCTCCTGCAGGTCCCAACCCTTGCGAACTCCGCTGCGAGGCCACCACAGAGAAGCTTGTCTACGGTTTCGGCAAAGCCAGCGACGGTACCCCTTGCCCCTTGGGTGTCTGTCTGGACGGCAGGTGTTTGGTAGGTAGGCCGCCTAACTAAGCTATTAAAAGTTAAAAGCGTAGAGTTCAGACGATGATTGACGAGAAACAAGTGAAGCCGCCAGAAAGTGAAAAGCAACCCTACGCAGTTAAAAACGCTGTGCAAGATTGCACTGGAATCCCGGAACTTTCTAGTTCCTACCACTATTTGGAGAATTGATTTAACACTTTTCCGTGAATCAATCTTCTGGTTGTACCAAAATATTTATAAATTCACGCTCTAAATAGTGGTGACAGACTGACAGCTAGAAAGTTTCTGGATTCCGGTGCAATCTTGCACCAAATTTAAACAATGTAGTATGCCTAAACAAACCAATCACTCAATGTTAGTTCCTGCTGTACCGCATCATTTAATTTCTTAAAAAATAATCAATTATATATATTTAAAATAGACTGCGCAGTTGCAGGATGTATAAAGTACGAGATCTGAGTTTACACCCAAGATGGCAGTAATTCCTTTCACAGGTAAGAACATGTGTTGTAATTATAGTTTATGTTGAGAGTTAGCCCAAGTCGATGTCGAACTCCACTGTATAGAATAAGGCCAAATACTTCACCGAGAGCGCTTGTTTAGGCTTACTACAAAGCGATCAATGGCTTCACTTGGAAAACTGTATTTGGTCATGGTTTTTTTTCCGACAGCATCTACATCTTCTTTACTCTTATTAAAAGGATCAAGAGATCAGGAAGCCTGCTGGAAATGAAGTGACCCCGGGTATCGTCGTTGAAGGATGTTAACTGGCGTATCAGCCCAATACCGTGTCACCACTTTTGTTCTGATGTTTCGCAAAAAATTCTACTTCCTTGGTGTTGGTGTTTCAGAGCAAAAGCAGTTGAAGTCAAAATTGGACTTACGAAGTTAACATTCTTTTCAATTATGACATTCGTAAATGGAATTGTTTTTAGTGATGTTGAGGTAAAGAAATAACAACGTAATGAGATTGTTTTTAGTGGTTTAAGAGAAATTTGCTGTTTTGTAAGTAATGATGGATGTTAATAATCAAGGATTTGATCTTGTTAAATTTGTCTTGCAAAAATTCTTGATTTTTTTTTTTTGGTAAATTAAAGAATCAGCTGCTATTTAACGGCTCAGTTTGAGGATGCTTTGCATATCCTTCATAAAAAAAACTAAGGGGTGCTTACAAATAACTGTTTTTGACGGGAAAGGAAGTTTGAAAAGTATTCAGAAAATCTGTTAATTCTTCAGTTACCATTGAACTGTACTATTCTTACCATTTAAATTTTTTAATACTTTAATTTTTTACATTAATTTACATTGTGTACAATACATTACATTGGGAACATCAATTGTGTTGCAATGTAACGACGTGTTAATAACAAATTTGTGATCTCTTTGAAGTATCAGTCGCCAAGCTACGTTTTCATTGAAACCTTTCTTTAATAAATTCCACACTTAAATAATTGATTCATTCCCAAGATACTTCATAATTAATAAAACACATTAAAACGAATAACTTTTAAATGCAGTTTTTTGAAGAACTTCTTAAAATTATGAACTCTGAAAATTGCGATCGAAATAACTAAGACCCTGAATGCTTTTCAGATATTTATAGTTTTAAATAGGAATGAACTTCGTACAGTATTTTAGAACAATTCTACTAATTGGTCAGGTTAAGAAAAACGACAATACGTCGTTGTAAGTGAAATCGTATTTAATTTTGTATTATAATGACCTTTTTCAATGTTGCAGCGCCAGGGTTGCGACTCGCTCCTGGGGTCGGGGGTCGACTTGGACATGTGCGGCGTTTGCGGGGGACGCAATTCCAGCTGCGTCCACTACAAGGACGTATATGAAGGACAGCCTTCTTCCAGCGGTGAGGGTCTTGAGAATTTTAATTAGTACTTTCCCATTTGCTGACTAATTCTATTTGAAACTATTCGTGTTTACTGGAAAAGCTGACAGACCCTTACGGGTTTATATGTCTGTACTGCCGTGGGCAGGTAAACTGCAGTAACTTTCATATTGACTTGGACCATTGTTGCAGGCAATCAATTAGTCGAACAATTCAGAAAAAATATTGACATTTTTTTCTATTTCAGATCAAAAGTGGTACAACTCGTTGTTGCGATTACTGCAGTTTACCTGCCCACGGCAGTGTATCACTCAGGTGTTAAATATTGTTTTGTCACATGAACTGGCAACAACTAGAACTTTACAAAATCTGACTGATGATTGTTTATCACTGAACGGCAGATTACGTACATTAGAGTGAATATTTGAATAAGTTTTAATTGCCCCTTGATGCATTTCCTTGCATTATTTTTGAAATAAAATATAAACCTTTGGCAATTTGTATAATAGTAAAATTAACCTGGACGGGAAACCTAGTAATTTGTGTTTCTTGGGTAAACGGTTTGACAATGAGCCACCTAAATTTGTCACGGGCAGTTTTCTAATAAACTGAATCGATACATTTGGTTGTGACAACTTCTGTTGTCAAAAGAATATTTTATTTATTTAATGTGAACTAAGTCAATGGAAATTATTTGCCTTTTTTTCAGGAAGTAGAAGTCCATACTATGAAATCGTCGTAATTCCATCTGGAGCCCGAAATCTGATAATTCGTCAACCTCTTGGAAAAAACATTTTAGGTAATTTATTTCTTTTAGATTTCGTATGTACTTGGAATTTTGAAAACGTCTGTAATATGCGAGATAACTTAAACAGAAATAAATGCGTCTTTTTTTTATTAAATAACTGTACCAATATTCATGTCGACAAAATTTAAATTAATAATTAGATATGTATTTTAGGGTGAATATTAAATTGGTTTCTCTTGTAATGTTAAACTTGAATGATATTTATAGCTCTTCAAGATAGAAGCAAAGGAATTATTTTTAATGGAGATCAAAACCAAAATAAGTATGGAGGTCACTACGAAATTTCTGGATCCATAGTGGAGTATGGGAAGCTAGATGTGTTGGCTGAGCAACTGTTAGCCAAAGGTCCTTTGACACAAGAACTGAAAGTTTTGGTAGGTTTGTGTCGATCTTCATGGCTTTGCAACTACATTGCTTTTATTAATTTAATTTTTTTAATTTTAGTTGTAATGTCTCAAAAGTACTCTTCTCAAAACAATTAGGGGAGCACTTTTCGTACTTTTGTGAACCCTATCAATTCAAACTTTTTATTTTTCATTTCAAAAATCTAAAATTTGTGTGAAATAAATTCCTCATACATCCAGAATGAAATGGTAAAAAACAGGGGGGGGGGATCTTAATTTTTAACTACAATTAAGCAATAAAAAATTGGAATCATAACTTTTGAATAAGTTCAAACAATATTTTAAAAAAACTTTATTTGTTAAAAAAAAAAAAAAACGTTAAAATCACTTTTTAAACATCTAAGAATGCAAGCGTGAGGAATTTAGGGTCAATTTATTTCATAAAAATATTTTAGGAGGAATTTTATTTTAACATTTTCATTAAATAAAACAAACATTTAATTTTTCTAAAGACATTCTTCCATATAACGATAAATATGTTCGAGCTCAACTTGGTGAGAAAAAATCTCCAGCTGATGATTCCAAATGTAGTCATTGGGGTTGAAAAGGTTAAAAAGCATGTCCTCCCCTAATTGTTTTGAGAAGTGTATAAACGTATTTATATTTCTTTCACACTTTAAACTTAGTACTAGTCAACTTTTAGATCTATAGGAATATATATGCTTAATCTCTGGAACACAACAATGAAAGTTCGGAAATAACTTTAGCGTATGGCAACTGCTTTCGCAGATTTGGACAAACTACACGAGTTACGATATTGTCTGATACGTTGTTTCGCAGTGAAGTCTACAATATCTTTTGATGTAGTTAAAGATTAAAAAAAAAGTGAATAATATCTATGCGATGTGTCGGGATTCCGATTATAAGTGACGGGGTTATCGATTCGAAAGTATTTTTGGTCACGATTGCCTGCAGTTAAATTTAGTAGATGAATAAAGCCCAATCCATTCTGACAAGCATCAGTTTTTATATAGTAAGATAAATTTACAACGGCTTACATCGTGATTATTTAGAAATATTTTGTAGCATTTATTAAATAAAGATGCAAATCATTTTTCCCTGAACTATCTTTTTTCAAAAAAAAAATATATATATATATCCACTGACTTCAAAGTTAAAACCATTTCCTATATAATGGTAAAAATGAATTTTCTTATATACCATATTTTGATAACAAAAATATTAAACTTATGAATATTTAATTTCTTAAGAGTGTTTAAAAACTGGGTTGTAACGCTTACTACTTTATATATATTATGTGGTTAAAATGTGCTCATATGATTCCCAGTTCACTAAACTGTACTCAATATGCATGATTTTCACAGGTTCTGCTACGATCTCGTAATCCTGGAATTTACTACGAATATTGGCTACCGAAGCAAAACCACAACCCCCGTCGTACCCACACCCATTATCCACATCCAACTTCAAGCTTACCAACTATTCAGATGCCTAGAAAGAGCCAGTCCTACTCGGTACCTTTCTACAATTCAAATCCAACGCAAACAGCTTACGTGCCAAACAGACATCCCACAAAGCCACCCTTTGCGTACGGATTCGGCGAAAAGCCTCAAGTTGGACTCGAATCCCCCTGTCTTCAGGCACATTCTGTCAACTTCACCCCCAGCGTCTGAAACTAAGTCTGCATCGGCTGTCAAGCCTTTCGAACCGAAATTCCACCTGCCCTTCAAGAGAGGTGTTTTGAAGTCGAAGCCCGCTGAAGACTTTTACGCGACTTACAGAAATGCGTCCAGGACCAAACCTCCCAGTTGGAACCATCAGGCCGAAGCTCCCAGTTTAGACGATGCTTTTCCGGATTCCACTCAAGGGGATTCGAGCAGCTCGAATGGAAGGCATCAGAATGTCATATCCAATTCTGTTGTCGAAGACAAAAAGCCGAAATTTTCGCTTTCAAAGCAGCCAAAACTTTCCTTAACAAGCGGGTGGAGGATTCCTCAAAGAATAAAGTTCCAAACGGGAGACTGAAATATTCCTTGGAAGGGAATGACTCCAAGGAAGCGTACTTGAATTCTTCTGACCTGTATACTTCTCCGTCACTTACTATCAACGTATTGCCTGATAACGTAAAGTCTAAATACCTCATCGGTAAAAAGACAGATGGTAAGTAAAATAAACTCAAAAATATACTTTTAGGAGTTTTAGGTAATAAAAAAAAATTCTGCTCAAACAACCTTACAACTTACAACCTTATATAAGAAATCAAATAAATAAATAAGCTTGTAATATAAAAAAAATACAATTTACAGTAAGTATAGGTATAAAGATTTGACGAAAATTCTTAATCAGTTGACTGCGCATAATCTCTGTTGATGAATAATTGATCTCTGCAAAAAAATAATTACTCTAATGTAATTTGTAGTTGGACTATCGAAATGAAAAATTTAAATTTTACGGACTTTAATCAAATTCCAGCTTTAAGCTTTATGTGTAATTGACAATCTACTGTCTTTTTCAAGCAGAAAGTAAGCACCATAAGATCTTTAATAAGCAACTTGTTTCCATAATGACTACTTGATTGGTTGTGTAATAAGTACTTTTTTTTTTGTTTTAGAAACACTGAAACCCAGACCAACTAGAGGAGGTAAGATAAAATTTTATTGCTGTTTATAAATATGAAATTTGGCATAATGTTGGTTGATGCCAAATGTTGTAATTTAAGACTAATGTCCTTATTGAACAAAGGTTTAATCAGAGTTATTTCAAGATACCTAAAATAACGTTTATATTTCAGGAGGATGTGAACCATGTCAACGCAGTCGTAATCAGTTGCAGCACTTTTGCATCAGTGATTTTGGTAATTCATACTTTGTTTCTCACTGCCTTTAGTGAAATGTGATTTCTCTAAATTGTGTAAGGCAAACATAAACAGAAGATGCAAGATTATCGAATCCAAATGATACCTAATTGTATCATTTGGATTCGAGCATTCGTCTGCAGGCCCAAGACCTGTCGACTCTTATCATCAATACTTTTGGCCCTAGTCTCATCTATCATGGACGCGATAACAACAGCAACAAGAGATTCTTAGGAAGTTAAAGTACTATTTGATATTGTGTACAAAATAATCATAGACAGATTATTCAAACGCATGAGTCCATATTTTAGAGACGCCATAAGACTCACGATGACTTAATCTCTGTATCAATTTTAGACTATTAATATTTACAGTTATTAAATTGTTTTTTTTTTTTCATTTTCAGTGATCCGAGCGTTGGTCACGGGCTTCGAGTTCGTGCACGGCGAGACCAGGTACGAACTGGACGTACAGCAGTCCTTCAAGAACACCCTCTCCTTGCTTCCCAAAGAGTATGTCTGGTCCCCGGACACCTGCCGATGTCCCAAACTCCGTCCTGGCAAGGAGTACATTGTCATGGGACGGTCGGACAACAGCTACAGAAAGCGGGAGAGCAGACTGTTGGTGGACAGGACGAGCTTCGTTCGGACTTTCAACCCGAAGTATGTGAGGCGACTGCTGAAGCTGCGGAAGGAGCAGCAGAAAAAGTGTCGGAAGTTTTCTTAGCATTCGATGTGGAAATCGTAAATGACTTTTAAATTATCTTTTGACAAAGTAAAGACATTTGGACCGTTTTGTGTTCATGGTGAAACGCATTGTGATTGATGAAAGTTGTTGAAAAGCAGCTGCCGGCTTCATTGGACAACGCTGAGGATAAACTTGTGAAAGTTTTTGGGGTTATATTTTATTGCGATTTTGACTATTTATTGAAATGTAGAATATTCTGACGGGGTGCTTGATAACAGAGAAAAGATTTGAAATGTCTTACCCATCTGAAGATTTTTTCGTTTGGATTAGCAAAGAATATTTCTACATCTGACTTTTCTTCACCATATTTTAGAATATAGGAAAAAAGTTTTGAAATTTTCGAGGACGATATATTTGTGATCTTATTAAAGTTGTTGTAAATTCTTGTATTTCTGATTGTATTATAAGAATCTTTTCTCATGATGTACTGGTACAATAAAATATGTCGGAATGTTAAATGACCTAAGTAATAAATATTTAATAATAAAAATAAAAAATACAAGAAATATGAAATAGTAAGTTTTTTAAAATCTAGACAAATTTTACTTTCTCTTGGAATATAAACCTCATGGTTGTGCAAATTGCAGGAGACAAATAAGGCTATTTAATAAATGTTCACCATGGATATCCAATTTATGGTTACTAATAATGAATTTTGGCCGTGTATTATAAAAGGATCTTTAAATATGGTCTGTATCCGTATATATATTTTCCTGCTTAGACGATAATAAACTTTTTGTTGTTGTTTTCCGTGCAGAGCTTTGAATTTAAATGTTGTGTACAGATT
This sequence comes from Hylyphantes graminicola, assembly GCA_023701765.1. Lineage (NCBI taxonomy): Eukaryota > Metazoa > Arthropoda > Arachnida > Araneae > Linyphiidae > Hylyphantes > Hylyphantes graminicola. The sequence goes on along the minus strand of CM043111.1, from coordinate 33,432,271 downwards.
ATTTATGCATGTTTAAAAAAAATTGTGGGAAGTTAAATAAATTGAAACATTTAAGGTATCCGATCAAAATTTTTCAGCAATAATCGACTAAATATCAAAAACTTTTTTTTGCATTTTAATGTAAAACAAACGTTTAGCTTCCTAAATCTGTTTCATTTTAGCACTTTAAAGCTCTTATTGCTTGTTTTTGCATTTTTTTTAAAACGCATTACACAAAACATAAAAACTGAAGTTCTTTATTATCAATCGCTTCCAAATTTTTACAGCACCTTTGTAACAGTATGAAAAAGGTTTTGAACAAGAATCGGTGTAAAAGTATTACGAATTGGATATTTTAAAACTATTTATATGCTTGTTACTCTATTGTTTCTATGTGTTTTCGATACAATGCTACAAACTTTTGCCTTGGGCACTGATATCTTAATGATTTAAGTTCATGACCTATATTAATGTTTGTTAAGCATATTTAAATTTAATAGATGGAAAAAAAATTAGATTTGTAAAGATATCATGTTTTGCCTAAGCGTGATTTTTGAAGCATATTTTATAATAATTTTCCACATGTACTGAATTTTTCTTTATGATTTACTTTCGTAAAACTATTTTTATATTCACAACTTACAATCGCTCAACGTCATGGTTGGAATAGTTTTTTCAGAAAAATTGCAGTCAAAGGTGATCGGCCACCTTAAGGCTTTTGCGTAACCTTTTAAAATTGGGGAATCATTCATTCATTAAAAATCAATTTTAAAAACTTTAAAAATTAGTAATTTCAAATTACTAATTTTTAAATATGCATTTAATTTTTTCTTCAGTAATGTATTGGGTGTCAATGGCTTTTCTAAATGTAAATATAACCTTAAAAAACATAATTTTATATATAACTGCTTAAACTTTTATCTTAAAATAATAAATAAATAACTTTTAAACTTTCTAATAGGTTGAGTTGGTTCGTTTGCAAAAGCTATTGAACATAATTTTTGTTCATCTGTAATATATGCGTTTGTTGAAAGAAGAATTTTGTTTAAATATTGAATTGTATCATTTCAAATGTCATGTTGCTTGAATGACAGATATAAGTGTTTCTTTATGAATTATAAGGCTTTGTATTAAACATCATATTACTTATCATATTAGAAAAATAAACAAATAAAATATTTAGAAACCGATTAAATATTTAATTTCAGTAGATTGGCATTAAAGGAAAATACCTTGATTATAGTGTGTGCTACAAGTTATGTATAGTAAATATTTCTTTGTTTTATTAAAGAAATGTGGATTCGAGATATGGTATGTTTTATTGTCTTTCCATGAATAAATGCTTGGCTCATGAAAGTGTACCAGAATATTTTTATAAAGTTATGAGGTAAAGGAACCAATTAGAACCAAATATATTAGATTTAATTTAAAATTACTCAAAAAGATTTATTAAAATAATCTAAATTCTCTGACCACGTGATCCTAATCTCCCATTCAGAGTTGCTTGGCGTCGTTTCATTGCTCCAATTTATAAGCAAAACATATTGTATTATAATTTGCCTAAGAAGTTATGTCTGTATAAGTTTTGAGGTCCTTAGCCTTTCAAACTCGGGAAACGAACCTAGATCCCTGTGCTCCAACAATTTAGTAATAGTATGGGGTTTAGGTAATCTTCTTTTAAATAGGTAATTTTTTTTTGAAATGCTACAATTGAATTATAATTAGAATTAAACTGAGATATCAGTAATTGACACATAGTGACTAATTGAAAATTCAGTTCAAAAGGTTTAATTTTAAAATAGGTATATATTGTACAATAGAATCGGCAGCACCAACAAATAAGTCCCTCCTTTATATTCCTCGTCCTTATGGAGTTGGAGAAAACCCTTATTAAGCATGATTTACCTACTAGAATTCGGCATGGTAAGATCAGTTTACTTCTGAGTTAATACCTATGATTCAACTAATGTTTTCAAGAATAAACTTTTGTTAGTTTGTCTGAAATTTGAATTAAAAAAAAAGAACACTAATATGAATAATATCAAATTTTTTAAATTCAAGTTCGAAGGGGAAAAACGAACGGCTGGTAACTAAAACCTTTTGCTCTTTAAAAAAACTGGTTTATATGAA